>JADNRX010000890.1:0-18691 GCA_015501595.1 Hymenopellis radicata
CCGTCGTCGTCGCCACCACCCGGATCTTCATCCCACTCCCACCTCAAACTGCCCGAATCTCCTCCATTTCTGGACGGGATTTCGGCGCATTTCTCTGTGCCCTCTCTAACATACAGAGAGGGCACAGGCGGATTTTCAGCAGATTTCTCCTGTGCCCTCTGTATATGCTAGAGAGGGCACAGACACAGCGACTCGCGCTGTCGTGCCTCTTACACCGACGTCGCGATCACCGCCCGGTCCCACCTCTACCTCCCAACCTCTAAATGCCGATATCTCACCCAATTTATGGGCGGATTTACGGCGTCTTTCGTCTGTGCCCTCTCTATATGCTAGAGAGGGCACTGACACAGCGACTTGCGCCGTCGCGCCGCCCCCACCGACGTCGCGATCACCGCCCGGACCCTCCTCCACCTTCCAACCTTCAAATGCCAAAATCTCACCCATTTCTGGGCGGATTTTCGGCGTCTTTCTTCTGTGCCCTCTCTATATGCTAGAGAGGGCACAGACACAACGATTTGCGCCGTCGCGCCGCCCCCACCGACATCGCGCCCACTCCCCGGACCCACCTCAACCTCCCCACCTCAAAAGCCGAAATCTCACCCATTTCTGGGCGGATTTTCGGTGTCTTTGTCTGTGCCCTCTCTAGCATATAGAGAGGGCACTGACACAGCAACTCGCGCCTTCGCGCCTCCCTCACCGACGTCCCGGACACCACCCTCCCCAACCAGACCTCTCCTCCTCAAAACACCAATATCTCATCCATTTCTGGACGGTTTTCCAGGCGCATTTCATCAGTGCCCTCTCTGATATATAGAGAGGGCACTGACGCAGCGATTTGCGCCCTCGCGCCCCCCCCCCCCCCCGCCGACGTCCCGGACACCACCCGGACCTCCTCCTACCCCGATCACTCGAACCACGATATCTCGTCCATTTCTAGACGGGATTTCGGCGCATTTCGTCTGTGCCCCTCTCTATATATTAGAGAGGGCACTGACACAGCGATTTGCGCTGTCGCGCCTCCCCCACTGACGTCGCGCCCACCACCCTCCACAACTAGACCTCCCCACCTAAAAATGCCGAATCTGGTCCATTTCTGGCCGTGATTTCGGCGTCTTTCATCTGTGCCCTCTCTAGCAATGTAGAGAGGCACTGACACACCGACTCGCGCCGTCGCGCCTCTCGCACCGACGTCCGGAGGCCACCTGCCACAGAAAGACCTCAAAACAGCTAGATCTCGCCCGTTTTTTCAGGCGTATTTGGGCGTTTTTGGATGGTGCCTCTCTCTGACATATAGAGAGCCACTCACACAGTGGCTTCATGGCTCTTATAAGTTTACCGCCTTTCTTTCTTTCTTATAGTCTCGACTTTGTCTGTTACTCCAGTCTGGTCTTGTTCATTTATTCATTTATCTAGCTTTGTACACTGTATTTAACCACTACTATGTCAATATGAATACATCTACTTAATAAGTATCCTCTGTCTACTAGTGTGGCCATTGCGCCCACAAATAATGTCAGTGCCCCAGTCATGTGACACGCGCGACGCGACCTGCACGGGCATTGTGACAAGTGTGACGATCTTGTGTTTGTTGACTTCCTACCACCACGATCTCTCTGGCCGGTGCTCCGCGTTGCTACAACGCAGTTCACCCACCAAGAGTAGTCCTTAGTGACGTGCTACACGCACTCTGGACATTAGCTCTACGGTTATACCGTGATAGACGGCTGTTGGAGGAGCTCTTCAGCACCATGCCCAAAGATACTCAACGAAAACTGCCACGCGTCAAACTCTTGTACGACATAAAAAAGTATGTCCTTCCTCTATAACCTTGCCTGTTGCTGATGATCAGTACCCATAGGTCCAACAGCACGCCTCAAATCGACTACAATGCCCGGGAGAGGAAGCGCGCTTCGAGCGCATGAGGGATGGTCTCTGCCCCGGCGACGAGTATGTGACAATTTCTTTTTGCCCTTGCTTTCTCACAGGCTCTCTATCCAGGCTTGCCCTCAATATCCGTCACTACACCCCTCCAGCTGGCTTTCACTATGCCCAAGCCAGCGAGTTCAACTTTTCCACTCTTCCCCATTTCGGTCCTGAGAGCCGTCGTGCCCAAATCAACCATGTCCCCACTACCACCACCACCAAGCGCAAAGCATTGCGTCCCCGTGATGTTATCTGCCGTGTCCGTAAGCTACATGACGAGATGGAGGCCAACACCAGTACGATCGCTTTACCTTCCTCTTGCATATAGGCTGACTGCCACTTACAGTCGTCACCCAATATGACCGTGAATATGCCTTTGCCAATACTCGAAATGCTACCCGCGCCCAAGTTCCCTGGAAGAAGACGCTAGTTTTTCATGACGATACGCCTCGCCAGATTTTGGCAGGTGATGGTGCTGTCTTGGTAGCCAGTTTTCCAAGCGTCCTCAGTGCCTCCGGCCTGGTAAGACCTGTACTACTCCTCTAATGTCTCCAACTAATCTCTCAATCTACAGGCATACTTGAATCAGTCTATCGGTATTTATACGAAGACTGTTCCTCCCAAAGAAGGATGTTCCAAAACCGCCAAGAAGAAAGCTGGCAAGTATCACGCTGTCGCCAATCAGGTCACTGGCGAGATTCGTCTCTCCCGAGGTTGGCATCAGCTTGGAGGAGATGTGGGTCGCGCTCTATCTTTGATACTGTTCGCTAACATTTTGATAGAAGTCGGGCGTACTTACTGGGAGTAAGGATGCCTTTGGTAGTGTGGTCCGAACCGCTGCCAGTGCCAAGTTCCTCCAAGACATCCAGCCCACATCTTGGATGGTCAATGAGGCTGTCAGACTCTGCGACCCACAACTCTACCTCAATACGCATAGGATGAGGACCGCTTTGGAGAAAAAGCATCCCATTACGCGGTTGTACGGCCAATGTGACGCCTTGCTATTTGAGGGTAGAGAGTTGCTGTTCAATCGGCAGTCTGATTTACATACAGACTCTCGCGATCCTCCTGGTGCCTTTGCTGGCCTCTTGGTTGCAGGAGAGCCTTTTTCCGGTGGCGACATTCATTTACCCTCACTGAGAGCTAAGTTTCGCCTCTGGCCAGGGGACTTCATATTGATTCGGGGTCGCATCCTGCCTCATAAGATAGAGTATTGGGAGGGTGCATCAGGAAAAGGGGCATGGGGCTCAGGATAGCTGTGGTACACCATGTTCAACTCTGGCTGACCAGGAGACAGGAAATCATCCAGGTTAACAAGTAAACTCTGAGAAAGGTTCTCCCCTGCAGCTAAACTCAGGTTGCTCTGGAGTTGACTCCAGCAAGCTCATCCTGACTCAAGATGCTGCTCAATGCAACTCAAAGATATCTTAATTCTAGCAGAGCCAACCCCAACCACCACCACCACAACACCAAACCCGAAAGCTAATCTCAACCTAGACAGGTACTCTCTCAGCCATCCCTTGCATTTGAAAAATTGCAAAAAAAATCAATATATTGAAGAGATATAGTAGATATTATGAGTACTACAAGGAGGATCATACTCATCGCACTAACTAACTAAACTCTCGCTGTCCACATCAATGACTCACGTCAACATGACGGTAACGACTATTCCCGCAACTTGCGCGGCGACGAGGGCCGCGATGAGCACGACGACTGCCACGCGTGCTACCTATAGACAATTAATCAGTGAAGTGCAGCTACCGGCGAGAGGACTTGCCTGCCGGACGTGCTCATGAGCAAAGGATGGGTTGTAAATCGGTGATCGAACAAGACTGGACGTTGGCGAGCATGGCGGCATCCTCATTAGCAAGTGTTTCGTATGTCCGCATTGCCGACTTCCTTATCCTAGTGGGAGACCTCGTTGTGAGGGTTCAATATCCTCCTTGTTGCAAGCCGCGTCTTCGTAGCTTGTCGTTATCCTGCGTGCTGAAAACCTCGCCGTCGACTACGGGCCTGTCGTACATCCTCGTCGTGCTCGTCGCTTGCAGACCTGGTTGCCGACCTCGTCCTTCGTCATCACCTCAGGACATACACACAAGCCAAAGCGTTCAGCTGTGGAGGTACAGGTAACAGCGGGAGGACTTACCCGCAGAGTGTAAGAAATGTTGGCCGGGAAGATCAAATGAAATGTCATGATTGGCTTGGCGCATTGATATATGTTCGTGGCGAAGAAGAGCTGGCATGAGAAATGCCAGCGTAAATCAGTATAAGGAAAACGCACCACGACGCCGCCCGCCAGCAGATGGCGTAATGTTCCATGCTGCAGTCCACGCTCCAGACCTGGCTCCCCACATCGCCTATTTGAAAGGCTGCCTGTGTCGGAAGGGCTTACGCGCCAAGTCCCAGGCCCAGTGCGCAAACAAGCTAAGAGGCGAGGGCGAAGGCAGCGCCGCGATGCTGATAGCGGTGATGAAGAGAGAACTAGTCGTCACAGGGCTTGGTCGCTGAATGCTTCAACAAAAGACTGAGCACGAACATACGAGGGGAAAAAGAGAACCCACCGCGATGCTGCTCGCCTGACGGAGTGAGCGTCCATTCCTCCCTCCATCCCGTCTGTTCGATGCAGCAAGACTTTGCACTGCTCGGCGCCGGGCGTTTGCTCGTCGATGACGCTGGAATAAAAAAAGGTATGCCTGCTTTGGCAGCGGTAGGCGTCCGGGTAGATAAAGAGGGCAGAGCCACGACAAAAAAGACGATGCATAGGTGGAGAAGACGACGCCGTGGTGATGGTGGTGGAGAACAGACTTTGACTTACGATCGAAGAAAACCAACGTACACGTGGAGGTAACGTGGCATGGGGATGGAGGTGACGCTGCGACCACGCAAGCTGCTGCGGCAAGCATATCGTTGAGTAGTAGATGTAGGCGGTGTTGCATTCGCTGCCGTAGTAAGTTGTTCAGTATGCAGTAATTAGGTGAAATTGAACAACGCACCACGACGCTGCCCGTCTGCAGACGGTGCAGCGTATAGTCCGCCATGTGAGACAGCAAGTCGAAGCACCGCCGGATTCCAACTTCCCTCAAGTCGACGGTGCCAAAATTGTGTCAGTGCTGCCTGCTTTGGCAGGGCTTACGCGGGGGCACCTAGTCGTCCGATGGGCATAGTGATAGAGACATGATGAGGGGAGGATGCAGAAGTAGAAACAGCGGCGAGACGCTTGTGATGGTGGTGGTACGTGGATGAGAAGGACGACTCCGAACGGTGCTTGATCACCGTTCGGATCGCCGGTCCCGACATCCGACCATCGTTCAAATGTGTCGTTGGCGTCGAACACTATCACAAAGCAGACTAGAATTAGAGGAGGAAAGACTATGTAAACCTACTTGACATTTGTATAAATGCGGCCGAGCCCGACGTACCGCATATAGTGTCTTGAGACAGCGTTGATGCTACTAAGTGCAAGTATCATCTTCATATAGGCCAAAAAATAGGCAAAAAATAAAATGTCCGAACTTGCGTCGGGAATCCATCCCGCGATATTTTACTGTATAAACTGTTTTCGTTATCGCGCTGGAGGCCGTCCAAGTCGTCAAAAACTGCCCGGTCCGATCATCCGAGTGGTGATCAAGCGCGTCTTTTGACAAGTACACTTGCCTTTTTACCACCACGACGAATTGCGTTCACTCCCCGATGATTCCTTCGACAACCGTTTCCTTTCATGGAACAGAGGCCTTTGACTCGGGCCTAAATCTTGCCGGGATCATCGTGTTTGTCTAGGAAAATAGAGCATGGACGAATATTCGTTCGGGTTGCATGCGATGCGTATGGTGCGTGGATACTCCTCGAATTTTGATTCCACTCAATATAGCTCACTATGACACAGATTCCTCTCTTACCTGTGCCTGATCCGCGCCCAAATGCCGTCGCGCATCGCTATCTCCTGACTCCTTGGTGAGCCCACTTTTCTTCCTTCTTCGTGTCAGCTGAAGGAAATCGCGTAGACACGACGACGGGTCACACGCAGCGGGAGCCTCCAGCTATGGCCCCGATGGCAAAGCAGGTCCCGGTAGCCGCACCTACAGGAGGACATGACAGTCGAATGGTCGACCAGTTCATCCAGATGGGCATGGGAGGCGGCCAACGTCCGTACTCAACACAGCTAATCTCCTTACTTTTTCGCCGGACGCGCGCGAGAGCTTCACATGCCTCCTGCAGAAATCCGTCTGCCACCCACCTCCAGTGTTACGCCCTCGCGGCCTACTGCACATGGTCCGCCATCATGTCGCAGGCTTTGATTTTCGTTCCTCGGTCGCACGGATTCTTCTTCGTGGAGCGTCCTTCCGCCGCTCTCTTCTGTGGTTCAACCAGCGAAGTTCTAAGAGCGGGCGCCTTGACTGGACACCGCGGTCTTCTAGTCGTCTTCGTCCTGGGAATGTGCAAGAGCATGGGCTCAGAGGATTGTTGGAGTGTTCGAGTCGCAACTTCGTAAGTGGCATTGCATCCGACCTCTAATCAACAAAACAAAATCCTCCCCCAGTACCTCCGCAACTGACTTTGAGATAGACGACATACAAGATCTCGTAGATTTCGCCTCTCTCGGCGTCAGCTTGCCAAACGGCACTCAGGTCCACGGAGGATTCCTCAAATCCTGGAATTCAGTAGCGGAGATCGTCATTTCCGCCGCAATCCTGGCTACGATCTCGTCACTCAGGACATTCTTTGGGTGACTCAGTGGCAAGCATCGGAGGCATCTCGCTCCACTTCCCTAACCTGTACGCTTTCTTCTGATCGTCCTTCTTGCCACAGACGTTGATATGATGTCTGTTTATTAGGCCGGTGCGCATGCACACGTTTGGCCAGCCAAGAACGGGAAAGCATTTGCGCAGTACGCTTGTCGTTGTCCTTCTCTCACCGGGTTATTCACGGGACATTAGATGTCCATACGGCTGATGGCGTCGCGACTATCATCCCAACATCTCTGGGATATACACACCACGGTGAAAAGCTCTTGTAATGCGGCGCGACGCCTCATTGCATGCTGCCGTTACAGGTCACTGGAGAGGGGAGAGTAGTCATTTTTCGTCCGGGATATTGACTGGTGTATTCTTATACACCACGTCGTCTCGGCGAGATGTTTTTTCACCAGAGTAATCTCTGGTGGCTTGGAATTTCAGAGGTAGACTAGAGACTGCTGGAGGTATACCCAAGTTGACTCAGTGCAACTCCGGTAATGAGTTGTCAGCGATTCATAGTCTAGGTCAACCAGAGTTAGCTCATATTGGCTTGATGAGGTGAAAGTTGGCTATAGTTACCTTGAGTTAGCTTGCAGCGGCTCACGGTGGCCCTGGTGCTCCTGGTGGACTTGACTGAGGAGGAGTTCTCCTGAGTCGTACTGAGTCCACAGGCGGTTTCCTGATGTGGGCAGCGAATCTCCATACCTCACTTTACACATAGTAGCGTCTGGAGAGAGCTAGGCATGAAGAAGTGCGTGTTTTAGTTAGAAATTACTAGTTTGGTAGGTAGAGTAGTTATCGAAAGTATGAGTTAGCAAAATGAAAGTTAACTAGTCTGAGATTTCTATGACCTCTGCCCCGAACAAAGATGAGAGCCTTGAGCATGCCGCGTCATGAAGTTGCCACAAGCAGTACAGACTACGATATGACGTTTGAACTCAATGGAAGAGATACCACCTGTTCCATGTTGGTCGAGTTCAAAGAACATAGATATACAGTCTCTATTCTCACGATAGTTGTTGGGCTGAATGCGCTCCAGCTGAGAGAATGGAGAGCTGCGTCTGATGACTCGTGCTAAAACTGGCATGAGAGGATGATCTACAATCAATATGCAAAACTTACCAGTTCGTACTGGTCCAGTACTAGCCGAGGGAGCAGTTTGAGCAGCAGAAGGTGCTGACGCGCGCCTATTGCCTGAACCTAAGGCTCGAGCACGTAGTAGGGGATAGCTTTGATCAGCATTGCTTGCTGAAGGTTGGGGGCGCTGCTGGCGCTGGTGGCGGCGGTGCGGAAGCTCTGGCAGTGGCCCAGGCCCAATGAGTTGAGCTCGAACTTCAGCCTCTTCAGCTAGTTCAGACCTGATAGCCTCAACAAAGTCGTGGCTGGGAAGAGGAGTGTCTAGCTCATGGCATAAGAGAAGGATCTTCATATGATAGATGACTACACATACCGCGCAATGGATATCCCCTTAACGGTGTTCCGAAGTATGTGAAGGCCTTCTCAAGCGGTGCTACAAGGTTCTTGTAAGCTTACTTCAAAGGAAAAACATAGACTGCATACCAAAAAACTTGCACCCAGAGCTCCCATTGGCGCAAATAGCAACAAATTGGCCTGCTTGATAGTTGAGACATACACGGAAAACGGCGTCCTGAGGTTGTCCTGTTCTGGCATCCGTGCAGAAGCAGTTAATATTGAAGTTGTGTGTCCGCCTGTAGTTGGTGAGCTCAGAAGGAAGGATCCGCTCATAGTTCTCCATAGGCCTAGCAGAAGGTCAGTAATAGATTCTGCCAATACAGTAGAACTACACACCAAGGAACTAGCTCTAAAGAGCCTATTCGCCCTTGGGTAAACCCAACAGGCTTGGTAATCCAGCTACGCAAGGCATAGTCGCGTACACCTCTGATATATGGCCTAAGTGGCACACGAATGTCACCGTCTTCATCAAAGTCTCTTGCAATATAGATAGGAGGGAAGTCCTCGCCAGCTGTGCGCGCCATGGCATCAGCCAGATAGGCATTAGCGTTTGCCACAATGGCAGGGCGGCGTGTCGGGAGGCGGCGTGTTGGGGTGACTGAAGAGGGTGTCAAAAAGCGGCGGCGCACAGGAGTGACATTATTGCTGGAGACGTTGGCAAGAGTAGGCATAATGGAGAAGGAGGAGGAGGAGGATAGAGATGAAAACGCCAGAGTGTTCCTATTTAAGAGAGTAGAGCCAGCTTAAGTTTTTTTTCTTCAAGTCCATCTCCGCCTTAGCAACAAAGAGAGGGCACCGATTTCTTACCCAACAGAAGGGAGCCGAAGGAGCTAAAGTGATACAATGTTCTAACTGGGGATTAGCGCCTCAACGGCGAGCAACCCACCTCAGTAAAAAAAAAATTTAAGCAGGGATACAAGGAGTCTAGAATGAGCGGGAACGAGTGAGAAGGGGCAGGAACACTCTACCAAAGCAACCAATATTAAGGAGGTAGTAATGCTAGGCTACCAAACAGGTACATGAGCGGGATGGCGGGAATCTCAAAAGGGCACGAAGGTCTATGCCTAAAAGCGGAACTGCACTACAAAACAAATAAAAGACTGTGACAGTGTGATAACAATATTTATTGTTCCGCGTTATGGCTAGATAACGGGCAAGGGGTATGATAACGGCTCCTTTGCGTCATCAGGGTTTCTTCCCTGGATCTCAGTGGTCGTAATCGACCTATGACTCCAGTTGACGTGTTAAATATACGTATATAATACAGTACATGATATACACTATTCCAAGATACTTCCAAATGAAACCACAACGGGGAAACCGACGTTCAAATCCTACTTCAACCACTAAGCCGAAACTCCTTTCCCGCTCTGGTGGGTATGTTATATACGTTATACCGCGTCGATGCCTTCATCTTCGTATGGGTAACGGGGTTCCCAAGCTTGCCCAGCAGCTTGATCGACTTCCATATCGGTTTATACATATCAGAATCGATGCTGCGTCGGACGCGGATGAGCAATGTGCTGAGACACTGCAGTCCGATGCAAGTTTGGATCGTGCACACGGCGGCGTCAACGCTTTCGGGCCCGGATATGTAGAGTTGGACGGTCGTAAGCTCTGTGAGGGGTGAGAGGTTTATTGGGGCTGTACAGCATTGAGTAGGGGAATCTGCAAGTGCATTCACCGGGACACGTACCGCCATCTGAGATTGATACAGAGAGGTGGGCCAAGCTGGCGCTGTTTCCTCGTAGCAGTGATTCGAACATGGGAATATCCGCGATGGGGGACATCGATTCGAAGGTAATGCTTGACAAGCTTCCGCAACTTCGCGCTAACCAACCTATGATATCCGTATTCCACCCAGTAACATACAGGGTCTTGAGATACGGCATCTCTTTTTGTGACTTCACGAGGACAGGAATACGAATATCTGGCGCCTCGTCGCCCGTCCTTTTTGATTGCAGGTGTATCGCAAGATGCCGGAGATTGCAAAATGTGCTGCATTTCGCCAACAAAGCTCCCAGTTGCTCTTCTCTCCTGCTCATGGCAAATCGACCGTAATGCACGTTCAGATGCACGATGTGCATGAGATACTTCAACAGCATCTCAACGCAGGACTCTCCCAGGTCGATTTCAACCCTTTGCACGCGCAAAATGGCGTGTTTCCGCTCCAGGATATCAAAAGCGCGTCGATACTGGGAAGAACTTGCCATTCTGGGAATGGAGAGATACAGGTCGTGAATATGATGGGAGAGTGTTTCGTAAGGCGACCGCAGAAGGTCTGCGAACCTGTGCATCCGCTCTGCCGTTTTGTATGAGTACCAGAGGTGACGGCGGCTCGCGGGACCCAAGTGTAGCTGACCAGGCTACATGCCAGAAGGGTGGTGCGATCAGGGCTGCAAAAGTAGATGATGGCGTCGCAGAGCTCTTGGGGGAGGAGGGGAGATTGTGGACTACTTTGGGTTTCATGTGTGTGCGGAAGCGGAGGATAAAGAGGTGAAGGACGATTCGGTCTACCACTCGATTACCAAACGTGCTCCAAGATTCCAAAACGCGACGCGGTTGGAAGAAGGCATCCGGAGACGCCCCAGAAGAATGCTTGATGATGAGGGAGGCTCGGGCGCGCTGGAGTTTTTGCTTCCGAAGAAAACTCCAACAGATAATGCCAGCCAATACGGCCAAACCCACGAAGAAAGCGACGTTTTATGGCGCATATGGGATGTTGCGCTCCGACGACTTGCACGATGCGAAGTTGAACAGTCCCATACTATACGATGGAAAGCTGCAGCAAGCGGATCATGCATCCCAGGGCAGTATTCTACAGCTGCTGCAACATACGGAGGTCAAGTCAGTGCAGAGTTGACGGTATGAATGATGACGGAACTGACAGAGTTGGGCGCTTAAGGCCTAACAGTGATAGTAATACAGCATCAGATGATGCATGTGCTTTTCCTTGCTTCTGGAATAAGAAGATGGAGGGAGGGAACGTGCTGTCCTTCCCCCATCAACAGCCTGGAAATGACCTGTTCTCCCCAATCTTTGTAGTTCAAATCGTATTGACTTTGACGCGCGGGACTTGGATTGGAAGAAAGAAATTAGGCAACGGGCGCAGCAGATTCAGAAGAAACATGACCAAACAGGCTGCACTGCCTCTGATGACGTTGTACTAACCTCCTTTTTTTTTCAATCCGTGTTGAAACATCTTAACTTTCGAAAGTCAATATTGAAAGACCTTTCACATTTGAGAGCGAGGTAACCTGTCTTCAAAGATTCCTTTGCCTCCTCGATGAGAAAAGGCGTTGGTCTGCTGATCCTGTGTTCAGGGATATCTTATCGTATTGGAAATTACGAGTGTTGGAAATACGCCGACCCTCGTCATGACAAGACATATTTACATTTTCCATCGCTCCCCCATGTCGACATGGCCTCGTCAGGCGACATCGTCTGTAGGCGGGGTGGAGCCACCTCCCCTGTTCTCTCACGTCACGGCAGCACTAGTTCAACTCCAAGCGACCATGTATTCAGCCCAAACGACTACGACGTCGACGGGAGGGAGCCAGAGGGTGGACCCGTCCGACATACCAGGATTCCCAAAGTCGTCAGCAAAACTTTTGATTCCAGTACTCAGGGTGAGCTATTTTTTTGCGCATGGCATATTTCATTCGAATATGGACACCGCGTTCATCCCTTTTATCATTTTCTCTCTCAGCCTTGCACTCGTTCAGCGTATACTGACGTTGCTATTCGTTGCCATCAATAGCATGCCAGCACTGTAGGAAACGTAAACGCAAATGTGATCGTCTGACACCCGCTTGTTCCAACTGTAAGATCTCGCTTCATCCCTGGTCTAACCTTATTTCAGCTCCCGTTCTAACGATTTCCTAGGTGCTAAAGCAAAGATTCCATGCATATTCGACCTGCGCGTAACCGACAAGACGCATCCTGGGTATGTTCTTCCCAGCGGCAATTACCTCCTAATCACACGATCTTCATAGATATGTCGAAGGGCTCATAAGCCAAATCGATACGCTCACCGCGCGCGTAGCATGGCTTGAGCGCCTCGTCGGGGCGCTCGGTGTGGACAACATACGCACGATGGAGACAGGCGTGGTGCCCATACTTCCCCTACAGCAATCAAGCAATCCGAATTCACAACCCTATCACTCCCCACGGCCTCCACTCTCTTCGTCTTCATCGCAAGCCCCGTCGGCCCCACCATCGACTGTGAACGAGTCGAACAAGAACACTCCCGAACCGTACTTGGACGATGATAAACCAACGTCCCCATTTGCACGCGTGACCAAGCAGATTCTTCGCCTCCAAGCGCAAGACAGCAGCCCGACATTCCTCGTGGATGCGACGCCACTTGGACGATGCGGACCTGATCGTTCAACGACGCCGACTGAATTAGATCCGAGTGATGTGCAGTTACCGGTGTACGAGGACGCACTGCTCATGATGGATGGTTACTTCAACAATAACGGCGTCGTATATCCCTTCCTGGAGAAGAACCAATTCAAGTCCGAGTATGTTATCCTTCCTTTCATTTTATCGTCGCTCAGTTCCTGTTTTAGGCTCGATGCCTTGTATCAGATGAATGATCCTTTCCCTTCATCACCTTCAAGAGCGCATCGTCAGAGATTATTTCGAATTTTGCTGGTTTTTGCTATTGGTACGACCAATGTGGCACAAATTCCTGGCGGCACTGCGTGGGGAACATCTACCAGTTATTACCGTCGGGCGTTACAGGAACTTGATTGGGTTTTAGAGAGAGAGGACATTGTGAGTCTGTTGGGTTGCTTTGTAGTCTATTTCTCTTACGCGGTTCCCAGGATTGTGTCCAGAATCTTCTCCTCCTTTGCATCTTTACGACATTCAACGTCGAAGGGCCTTCGCTTTGGTCTACTTTGGGAAGTACTATCCGTTTGGCGATTGGACTGGGATTGCATCGAAGAATAGGTCCTGATCGTGCTTCGCCATTCGAGCTTGAAAGACGCAGAAGGACGTGGTGGAGTATATACAATTTCGACAGGGTCGCAAGCTTCACACTGGGGAGGCCGTTGGGCATCGCCGATGAAGCTATAGATATCGAAGTAAGCTCTATTGACCGCCTGAATTCGCGTTGACTGATGAACGTCGTAGTTGCCTTCACTAGACACGGAACAGGGAACTGGAAACCACTTCATCTCCTACACCCACCACATCATCCGTCAGCGACGGCTATACGGCATAGTCGTGCGGGATGTGTATTCCGTGTCCCCTTCGTCGTCGCCGACCAATCCATCTCTGCGGTCCGCGGAGTCTGCTGTGGGAGTATCAACGAATGCTGCACAAGACATTGTCTCGTCCATCCACACCCTCGCCGAACAGTGGTACAACTCCACGCCCAACCTTTACGGACGACCCCACCAGGGAAGGGCCACACCAACAAACTGTACTTTGCGATGGCGTTTAACCTCATCATCTGTGCCCTCTATCGCCCTCACCACTTCTCCCTACGCCCAGCAGAGAACAACTCGGCGTCCTGCGCCGCGCGAGCGGGCGCTGCTTGGACTGCTTTTGGGATTTGCATCGCCGGCGCCGCATTGCTGTCAACCACGTCCATCTCCTGCAGATGTTCACGTGCTCGATCAGTCTGCTGTACTGTCTGTGCGAGTATGCGCGGACGAGCTCAACCTCGGAAATCGGGCATGGCGACGGCGCACCGTGGAGGTGGTGGGCCGGTGTCGCGAGCTGCTGAGCAATTTCGGCGAGGGGTGGAATGGGACGCGCAAGTACCAGGAGATCTTTGACACGTTTGCGGGAATACTGGTGGAGCAGTGTGAGGCGGAGGAGGCTTTGAGTTTGCGGAGCCCGGAGGCTGATGCGTTAGAGGCGGGGAGTGCTGCTACGCCGCTGTCGAGCCAGGATCCTGGGTCGGTGGAAGCGCTTTCAGATCCGAGGGACATGATGCAGTCGTTGTGGGGCGGCTGGGGCGACCGGATGGTAGACTATTCGACGCTCGACTATGCGACGGTCTTCGCTAGCATGTCTCCCCCTGTGATGTTTGGCTCCATAGAAAGCCTGTCGGAGGCTTCTGGGGCGGAGGGCTTTAGTCCTGTTGGTATATTTAGCGGTGAGGATGTGATGATGGACGGTCAAGGACCGAGTATGAGATTGGGTGGGTGGGATGGGGGCATGTAATTGTATCGTGATCTGCTTTCTGCTTTGGCTTTTCTCTGTTGTTGTTGTCTGTCTCGTTTTCTTATCGGCTAATGAATATGCATATAGAGTTGTTTGTACATTTACTGTAACTGGTTGTTTGAATATACATTATTGGAAAACTGAGTGTCGTAGTTTCAGGACCCCGAATCGAATCGAACAGGCTGTAGCTTCGCAATCTTAAAGTCACTTACTTACAGCGCCACTGGTCTTCCATCCAGTCTGTAAGTTTGGTTCACACATACCCACTCGTGAAGTGCCGCCTGCAGCGGCTAGAAACCGTGCTTGGAAAACGGGGCTTGGTAAGACATCGACATTTTGTACAATGTAGGCACAATATGAACATTGAATTGGAGCAAGTACAGTAGACAACACAGAATGGGCGGAGGGCCAACAGAATAATGTGTGCGAAAAGAGCTGACTGGGTAAAGGAAGGAGTGGAGATTGCAGGCAAATAAGAGAAACCGTGCAGAGCATGACGAGCCTTGATCAAATGACAACACTATTGTACATTGCGAACGGCGCACGAGGAACCATAGGGGATATTGTCCTTGATCCTGAGGAACTACCAGTGCCAGAGGCCATTGTACACTGTCCTCGTTGAAATGGAGCAGAGACGGACTTCAGAACTTGAGGGATTGGAGCAATCCAGCGGCCTGAGGAGCACGACATCATACCTCCTTCGCATCAAGCTGTTCTAGAGGAAACTTTAGAATTACTAGAGAAGGGACTGGGGACCGAGTCTCTCCGCGACTCTCGACATGATTGCAGAGGGGTTCGGCCCTCCTCCTAGTGTGGGGCGCGCTTACCTTCATGCCAGACACGAGTTAACTTGATCGGCGGATCGAACGTGGGCCACTAGTAGTAGCTGATCACATGGGGCAGTCATGCCGACATTTCCAGATCTTGTTCCCTTCCTCTTCTGTTCCTCTTCCTCCTCGTAATTCAAGGATGCCCACCGCCGCGCAACCCCTCTCCCCCGCCCACGACGCCGCCGCCCGCGAGGCCGCCGCTGCCCAGGCTGCTGCTCAAGCCGAGCGCGACGCCGACCAGAAGGCGTTGGAGGCTCAGCAGGCGGCTGCTAATGGTCCGTTTTTTTGCTTTCTCTCACTTTTCTCTCACTTCCCTTTTCTCCAATGATAATAACTAATATACGCTCTTTATCTGTCGACAGCCGAAGCCGCCGCAGTCGAAGCGGCCGTCCAGCTCGAGCTCGCAGCAGACGAGGCCGCCGCGAGCGCAGAGGATAGTAAAGATGCCGCTGCTATCGAGGCGGAGATTAAAGCCAAGGAGGAGGCCGTCAAGAAGGCTGAGGCAGCGACCGCGAAGGTGTGTGTCCTTGCCCTTCATCCCTCTATTCCTTGCTCCCCTTCATTCCCTGTTCCTTTCTCCCCCCCTTTCCGCTAACACACACCTCTAGGCCGAAGCCAAAGCCGCGGCAGCCAAAGCCAAGGCGGCAGCCAAAGAAGCCGCCACGCTCGAGAAGGCGAAAGCCGAGTACGAGAAGGAGGTCGCGCACTTAACCAAGCTCGCCGCCCAGAAGCGCGACGACGCGATCAGGCACGCGGGGGAGGAGTTGACCAAGGCAGTCACCACTGCCTCCATCATCCGGCGCAAGGAAGAAGCCGCAGCGCAGACCGCGCGCGTCAAGGCGGACGAGAAGGCCGCCAAGGCGCGCCTCGAGGCGGAGAAGGCTGCGTGGAAGGAGCGGCAGGCGGCGGAGAAGGAGGTGGGTGCCTTCTTACATCCGGTAGCTTTCACCCCTATCCCTCGTACTTTCAGGCAGCCGCGTCCTTTGAAAAGGCCACCAAGCTCGCGACAAGCGAGCGCGAGAAGGCGGAGGAGGAGGCGGAGAGTAAGAGGAAGGATGCTATCAAGGTATGCGGGGCTCTTCTTATCCATTTTTCGCGTCAAGCTGAACGCTACCGCTCGACAGGCCATCATCGCACGCCGCGACAAAGCCTTCGCTGCCGCCGAGGCGGAGAAGACCAAGGCGGAACGCTCGGAGGAGCGGGAGGAGGCGACGGCGAATAATTTGAAGGCGGGCGATGTGAGTTTCCCATTAAAACCAGAAGCAAATGAAACTGACGTGCGTGTGTAGCCCGAGGGGTATAAGCTGCCGCAGACGATTTTGGAGTGGTTGGGAACCTTTATCGTGAGTTATCCGTTGCTTTGATAACTGAAGGGACTGACGCGTTGTATATAGTGGGGCGGGAAGGAGCTGGCGCCGGAGACGGAGGGGGCGGCCAAGTAGGTTGGTTGATGGCTGATCCCACCCGTCTTTTTCCTCTCTCCTCGCTCACAGCGTTTCATGACTCCGACTCTGACTCTCACCTCGCACGCTGACGATACGATACCCACACCCTCACGCATTTATTTCCAACGATTTACGCCTATGATTTCATGACCATGTCCATGATACTCACGACGAGATAATATTATTGTTTCATTATTACTTGCTTGCCAGCCGACAGCAAGGAATTAAGTCATAAGTTAGTCGCTGAAAAGCGACTCGAGCAGACCGCGAATCTGAAAAAGGAGCCTGTAATTCATATCAGATTTTGTAAGAACAAGAACACAAACACAAAAGAAACGGTCGTAACTACCGGGCTCGTTCCAAAGCGTGTTGCCATGCTTCATAGGACCGGGATGCAAATTGAAGAAACACCTGGCCGGACTGGTTCGGATCCACGAAAAGCGCCACCGACAGGAATTGTTGAGCCAAACATTATCAACGTGGTCGGAAGACTTTGGTGAGAATCCAACGTCCATGGGTGCGGGAGGCACGAGAGTGGCATATGGTTCGAACGGCATAGTATCATCGTCCATTGCCATACTCTGATGTTCCGTTGAGTCCAAGGAAAGTAAAGCTGATCATGCTCTTCCACATCAGGTGTGTTGTCGTCAGACGTAGATGTAGACCCAGCGGATGTAGGCGCACGTTTCTTTCCTGCATGCGTGCCTTTCCTGGGTGCAGCCACATCGTCGTCAGACGGAGGTGCATACCGAATGGCACCCTGCTCGTCAATAAGAAACATATCATCCTTTGCCGCACTCCATCAAGTCCACGCGCACTCTCTTCTTCTCCAGATAGACGTATCCCGGGAACCGCTTCGAATGGAGAGCCTTCTCCTCATCGGCGAGAACTTGGTAGCGAAGCTGCTCTGCCTCGCTGAGCGCATGCCACCGTTCACTAGCTTCCTTCGACATGGCATCTTGAGCCCTCTTGCCTTTACGAAGGACGCCAGAGTTCTTGGCTTGTAAGGCGACTTGACCGCGGAAAATGAGGAATGCATCCCGAGGGCGTGGAGGAACGTAGTCGGACGGGAGAAGCTTCTTCCTGGATGGTGCGGAATGGGAAGCGGGCGACTGAGGCTGGCGGGCTGATGAACAATGAGGCGGGATTGGCGCGCGAGCCCGCGCCGGAGGAGGCTGTAGTCGAAGACGCGGTCCTTCGAAGGCCTGGTGTGTCGGGGCGATCGACGCGTTCCGGCGCGAGCTACTTTGGTGGTGGTTTGTCTAGCGGCAGGCATGGTTCTCGGTGACAGCACAGCTGACGCGCGATATTCAAAGTGGGTATGGGTGGTAAAGGTTGTGATGTTCGGTAAAAGCGCGACGACGCCTTTATAGGTGGCAGCGCAATTGTCACAATCGCCGGTCGGCCACCTGGAGGGTCGCTACTCAGCCACTGTGGACTAAACTTTGGCCACTGCCGAATTGGGTAGACAATGCCTTCGTGATTGCTGTATTTGGATCACGGAGTAAATTTCCACAGGGAATAGCCATGTGTAGGGTTGATGGTGATATTAGAAATTGGTCCGGGGTGAAATACGACGTCGGCTCATTGACCAAAGTGTGGCGTACGCAGTTCCAAATTCGGCTGTGTTCGAGGCCATTGTTCAAACGACGAGGACCATTCAAATCAGCGTGGCACTGACACTTGCAAATTGCTATACCCACGCCGTCGTGAGTTTCCAGAGACCCAGAGGTTGGGGAAATCGAACATACCATTGTTCCAAGTTTTCGTCCATGCTGCAATTCCGGTAAAAGGTACCTTAAATCGAATGGACGTTTTCTGAACACGTAGTGTCATCTCGGATCATGCTCACTAGCGTCACTTCGCTGTCGACGAATAGGTCAAGAAAAGTCCTGCGAAGGGAAACATCAAATTTCAGTCCGCTGTTCGCAAGCAAACCGTCCTCGCACTTTCGCGTGATCATGACGACCCAATAGAGTTGCAGACAGGGCGTATTGGTCGAACATGGAAAGGCGTATAGAATGCCAAGTAGACCAAGTTAGTATGAGATAGCGTTATTCAGTATTCATACCAGTCGATGGTCCCGTAGTGCGAGATTGTA
>JADNRX010000891.1:0-18682 GCA_015501595.1 Hymenopellis radicata
GTCGTGACGGGCTCTAGGAGGGGAAGAACATCGTTATGCTCTGCCACGCGAACTAGCGTGTGCGCGAAGGGATGTAGGCGAAGGGCCTCCTACTCCGTGAGTTTGAGTACAAGGTGATAGACCATCGAGTGGGAAGCCTTGCCTTGAGTGACGCGTTAAGCCAAGGCATCGCGTCGTAATCACTAGAAGTCAAGATGCCAGTGTCAGGCCGGACTTGTGATATCTCTTGTCTGATTTTCTCCTGGTCTTCTAGGTGGCGGCTCAACTCGTACAACAGCCAGGCTAAGGCGTTAGCTGGAACGTCATGACCGGCAAATATAAATGTTCTTCAGAGGAAAAGAACGTCAGGTAGTACTCCTTTGTACCGTGAGGAAAATCGTACCCGCGATCTCACTCTCCGTCATTCTCTTCCTCTCGTCGTTCGATAACGAAGAAAGAGCTGCCAAGACAACTTAAGAAGCAAGGTCAGAGAAATGGGTCCAGTTCTCACCGAGAATATTGATGATGTCCTTTCCTTCTTCGATGCCGTCTTTAACAAACTGAAGTTCCCGATGATAAATGTCTCGCGCTATATTCTCCATCGCCTTCCTGAACTCTTGATGTTTCTTCATATTTGTCCTCGTCGACAGTTTGGTCATTATAGGCATGACGATTTCGGGGAGATAGCGCAGAACTCCATGAGAGATGAAAACATCCGCTACCGAGGGAAAGAGTAGGGCGTCCGCGCTGTAATTATGAAAGATATAAGACCAACGTGGCCTTTCCCCGTGACCTTGACATACAATAGATGGTTCAAAACGTCTTCTAAGGCGGAAGTCGTGTCGTCGAGAGCGCCGAACGAGTATCGGAAAGACGCTGGTAAATTTACGAGTGACAGCATTTCAGTAAGAGACTAGACGACTTACTGACACCGATGATATCAAGTGTTGCTTTCTGTGTCCATGAGAGCATGTTTTGAATCTCGTGGCCTTCCCTCAGGGACTCCTTCAGCTTGTCCACGAGCTAATAAGTTCAGCATGAGTTATCGGCGCGTCACGATGAGAAAACCATCAAGATACGTACCTTGGATCCTGTCGCGTGGAAGACGTCAAGATAGGACTGAAGATGAACAGCGGAAAATGCAGAATTCAAGATTTTGCGCTGCCGCGGATGGTCCTGGTCTACGAGTGGGACGTGTTCACGGGAGTTGTACTTTGAGTTGATCGAGCGACATACTGTTGGCTGCCACAAGGCCGTACCCTATGAAATCCGCAATCTGACGAGTCGTATCCAAAGACTTGGGGAACCGATATCCAGAGGTTTGCAAAATGTACTGCAGAGCCTTGGGATCAGATACTAGGAGGACTGGTTCCTAGTGTCACCTTGTCAATAAGTCAATTTGGTTCAAAGCCGCGTATGCGTACGCTGTAGTCTCTTCTAAACTGACTGACGAACAAATGACGAACAAGTAAGTATTTGTAGGTACGTACGCTGAGCACGCCAGCAATACGGAAAACGCTTCCGTAATCACGGTACCAAGCAGTTTCGTAGTCTTTGCGTGGCGAAGCATGTACTGATGTCCTATATGTGCGTACTCATTTAAGTAATAGCATTACAACACGATAGACAGAGGGACTAACCAAGAAGCCATGAAGGGCTCGGAGGACCACGAATCATATCAATGCTGATTCTCTTGCGGTACAACCTAAACGCAAGGAATACTAGGACGAAGACAGAGAGGCCGACAGTAGTAATAGTACTGTAGACTTTCATTCAATTCGTCGGCCCATGTGACCTGTGACCGGTCCGACGAAATTATGGTTTCGACGTATTACCATATATAGTAATTGCCGCCGCGGCGGAGCTGCGGCGGGAGGCTGGCGGGGGCCCCGCCGGAGACTTTTTCGTGATTTTCGCTGTGACGGCTGTGACTTTTCGTCGATTTCGGGTCGTCCGTGACCCGTGACCGACGAATTGAATTAAAGTGTACAGTACCGTAGGCGGATTGGTCGAGGTTGATTTTCGATTTTCGGACTTTTGATCAGACTCCTTCCCATTCGCTCTTACGCCCAGCAGAATAATCCTAATTCCCTGTATAGTGATATGTGGCGTTCATAATACATTGTCTTGACCGTGATTCGAACCCTCGATCGTATTTTGATGCTTATGTAAGTACTCCAAACCTTAATTATTCTGCTAGGGCGTAAGAGCGACTGGCATACTGTAGTATTACGATCATAGGTTCAGTCGGACTAGAATCTTTGACCAAAATTAATTCAAAAAAAATCAGAATAATCAAAAGAAAATTCCTGGCACCGCCCATTTTTTTGGGCTGTGACCTGTGACCGAACCTATGATCGTAATAGTACAGTAACTTGTCGGCCGGTGCGTGGCTTGTTTGGTTCTGCCTTTGGACTTGCAGCGCCGTGCACGCTCGTTAATGCCCACTTACTTACCCGTTCAACTCTGCTCTCCACTTTCGACAGTGCAACTCACATCATGGACACCAACATTCTGTTTCCTTACTGCTAAAACAGTGGTAGTTGACTGACTCGGCAAGAATTGGCTTCATCGGGGCTGCCTGCCATCGAGGCGCTCTGTACTCAGCTACCTCTCGAGCCGTAGCGGACGTGGATGGAACACTTTGCTGCAACTCGGTTGTCCGCATCAACGGCCGGATGGATTGACGAGGTGGTCACAAATGGCAGGCAGTAGCTGTCACCACGACGAGTGCGCGTCTGCCGTTACCTCGTTGTCGGTTCATGTGGTATCCGGGTATGGAATTATCTTCCCGCCATGTCCCGCTTCCATCAAGCCACGCTGCCCGTTAGCCTTGTACTATACCTAAACGATAATCTGTGCATCTCCCTCGGCTTTCTATGTCTATTGCTGTAGTCATGAAATGAAATTATTATTGAATAGCATTCAAATTTATGTAAATTTTCAGCATCCGGAGAGGCAGCAAGTAATGCGCCACACTGTCCGCAGTGCACTTGAGCCTGTGAGGGAATGCGCAGATGATGCAGCCAAATAAACAAACCTTGCAAGTTATGCCAGTCGCTCTTACGCCTTAGCTAAATAATTAAGGTTTGATGGGAGTCCTAAGATAAGAGAGAGATAACAGATAAGACATAGATTAGATCAGAGTGTATTAGAATCGAATTCATATCTTTCCCTCCTCCGCCAAAGGAAATGAGATTATTTAGCTGGGCGTAAGAGCGAATGGGAAGGAGTCTGACTTTTGATTTCGGTCTAGGGGTAGGTTCCGCATTGGGCAAGGACTCTCGGACCTCACTGCCATATGTCTACAGCGCGGGGCTCTGTCCTCTAAGGAGCGCGAAGCGTGGCGGCAGTATACAGATGTTATATCTACCTGCAGAGGACACTAAAACATATGTAGTGCTTCTGAGATACCTAGGAAATGTGAGGAGGTATGGCTCTACCCCAAGTTCGCAATGACTCATCTTGCATGACACACCTATCCCGCCACGAATACTACTGTTTCTCGCGTACTTCTGTGGCAAGACATCCCATTTACATTGCAGTACTGTAGCGTTTCAACCGTATATTCTCATATTGGGTCACGGAGCCCCACGAACCGAACCTATACATATTGCATATTGCATCACGGAGCCTCCTGGCCAGGCACAGACCTCCAAAAGCAGAAATTTCAGGTCCCGCCTGCAGCGGGCCTGTCCAAATAAGGGAATTTAAGGGTCTACGAACCTATTTGCTGTAAGTTCACAGCATATCGGGTCACAAGCCGCGAACCTACGGTTGAAACGCTACAGTACTTGTTTGAATTGGTGTTATTTACAGTGAGGTGGCTGTAGTTGTGTCACAAGGAGAGCAACACCGTACTACCACAAATCATCACCTTCAGATGAAGAGATCCGGCCAACCACTTGGCATTTGGTACTTATCAGAAGCTGAAGACATATACCCCAGCTGAATTCTATCTCCTCAGCTCGCTTGGAGTACAGAGCCCCCATGCTACAACATTTTATGGTTCACAGGTGTATGTCATATGTGAACAGTCAGCATCTCAATCGGGCAGCACACTGGAAAGTGTTGTTCTGGCGGCCTAGTACGTGAAGCAGCATAGAATTATAGTGATTAAAAACACAGATATACACTATATATAAGTGTACCACACTCTATCTCACTTACAACGCAGAGCCCTGGCCAGTAGACCGCAAACCGTGCTTGCGTACAAGGGTCACGCGATGTACCCATTGTGTAACCCTAGACTGAGATCAAAGATCGAAAATCGAAAATCAACCTCAACCAATCCGCCTACGGTAAGTAATAGGGTACGGTGTGTGCATCATGCTAGACAAGAGGGGCGTTGGTAGCCAATTGGTAGCGTCATAATATGCACATCGGTTTATATACTCCCAGTTCGAACACAACGGTCTGGGTGCGAAATGAAGGATTACTGTACCGTTTCGACCAGTAATTCGCATACCGGATCACGGAGCCATGCGAAGCGAAGCTATAGATAGCCCATATCCCGTTACGGCCCAGTTTTTCCAGGCACAGATTGCCCAAAATGGAAATTTTCGGCCCCGCCTGGCAGCGGGGTGTCCCAATCGGGTAATTCCCGTTGCTGTGCCTGGAAACGAAGCTATTCCCTGTAGGTTCGAGGCATATCGCGTCACATGCTGCGAACCTATGGTCGAAATGGTACAGTAGTTGAAGGGGGATATGTACCTCTTCTCGGTGATCTCAGTCAGGCTGCGCGTCGGAACACAGCTGAGAGCCATCATGGGAGTAGCAGCGAGACTCCCACTGCATTAGCTGTCGCCCCAATGGCAGGTTGTGAGCAAGTCGTAGGTGACTGTGGAAATGTATGCTGCGCGCTCGTTAACTTCATACTGACCTCATAAGGCACTGCTGTCGACATCGGCCACCATCCACGCTCACCCCCTGAGCCGATCCCGATGAAAGAATCGTGAGAGGGGAATGTGCCGCAGAGAGGGCGCGTTTCCGGCATCATACTGAATAGGGCTGTCCAAGTACTCAGAATAGACAATGCAAGTGGAGTGAGAGAGTCGGGAGGAGTCTTCGCGAGTGAGATTCCGGAGCTACAGAGCCCCCCTCTAGTGAATAGCCCGGGTCAGGTGACCCGCACCGGGTCGCGGGTACGGGTATACGCGGGTACGGGTGCGGGTCTCGGTCCGTTCACCCGTCGTGACCCGCGTGACCCATGGTCACCCGTGAGTCGCTCTTGCCGAGTTCATCGGCACGATCCGGCACTTGCCGGATAAGGATCGGATCCGACTGATTTCAGATCTCTACCTCTCACCACCACAGCACATCGCTGTAGACGTGCTCGTCGGCTCCAGAACTTTCTCTGGAGCTTCTCCTATCGTCTCTCTTTGCCTTTCTGATGGGTTGATCGCGTCCTGATGCTGCTGCCGCCCTCGGATGCATTCCGGGGCGACCTGGTGCTCGTCTTCACGATGGCGCCATTACTACACGACTTCGCCCAGCGTAAGCCCTCACGACGAGGCAGTTACTACCTGGAGCGCGTGCGCGTGCTTGAAGACGCCGCAGTGGCCCCCGCCTCGCATATTTGGGTGCATTTTTGGCTAGGATGGCATGGTGCATGCATCCTAGCTGAAAAGGTATGTTCTCCTCGCCCTTCTCTTGCCATTCTGACAGCCTCGTCACCACGCACGAATGTCACCCCCGCCCGTCATCACCACACACCCTCGTCATCACCCACCTTCCGCACCGGCGTCGTCCTCATCCTCCTCGCACCTCTCCAACCGCGATGTCACACTCCCGCCACACTCCCGGCAGCTCATGCACGCTGGTAGCCCCCGCGCCATTGCTCGGGGGTCACCAACGGGCATGAAATCATATACCGAGTGTGGCGCGTGTCGACATGGGTAGTCGCGAGGCCAGCCGGTACTCTACGGCAGACATGGGATGTAGTTGCGCGCACAGGTCGAGGGTAACCCGCACACCCGTCACAGCCCGAGGGTGAATTTCGGGTTACCCGCACCCGTACGGCGGGTGCGGGCCAACCGCTATCACACTAGAAAATTTAAATGTAAATTCTCTAGCACAGAGGTTGCTGGAACTTTATGTAGGACGAGCTAGTCTGTTTGTTCGGGGTTAATATCAAATACTCTTTCGATATCTCTATCTGAGTAGGGGAAATCTAGGCTGTTAGTAGAGTCTTAGTAGGTCTGGTCCTACTGTAAGTCATCCACGTGAATGCTGTAGAAGTGGCTTATCGAATGCACTTCGGTTGACACAAGCGGTATTGTGTCTACGTATCTGTTTCTGTCTTGATTACTGAGGAAGCGACTTATCGATGCACTTCGGTTGACACAAGCGGTATTGTGTTTCGGTTAATGATACAAGCGTTCTTGTATCTACGTATTCGATCTGATCTTCTGAATTTAACTCTGTATCTGACAGAGTTACCTAAACGAGTTGCTGTTGACTGGGTTCTTCTAGTTTCGTACTAGAAGGAAAACTGAATATAAGCTTGATTTTAGTTAAGGTTCACACGAAAGTGATTGTAAAACTGGGTAGATTGATTGATTCATTGTCTAGTATCGCTCGCCTTATATACTAAAATTCTACCTACTTCTATAAGGGGAAATTCCTTCTGCACAGTCGATAGCACAGTCCGCACAGTCGATGGCACAGTCTGCACAGTCGTGCACAGTCGGATGGCACAGTTCGCACAGTCCGTACGGTTGATTGCACAGTCTGCACAGTTGATAGCACAGTTTGCACAGTCAATGGCACAGTTTGCAACGTCTGCACAATCGATGCATATCTTGCACAGCCTCTCTAATCATTAAATGAGTATTCTTGTCAGATAAGTCATGCGGCTCTCTGGTGTAATGGGCATACCTGCGTTTCGGCTTTACGCGTGGCTGAAACAGAGAAGGTCGTAAGTTCGATTCTTACGAGAGCTAGTACTGTGGTCAACCCATAACTGTTTTGATTTTTGAGCCTGTGTCCTTAATCGTATAGGCCTTGTAGTGTAGTGGTCAACACGCTTGGTATATGTGTCCGTACGAATAAATTTCACATGATCAAGAGTTACGAGTTCGACTCTCGTCAAGGAACCTCTTTCATAGCAACACGCTAATCTTTTCTGTTATTCCTCAGAAAATATTAGGAACCATTTTATATGCGTGACATATTCGCGGGGAACAGAGAAATTTCAACTGTCCTCAGTTGTGGAACAACAGAAAAGATTGGAACTATCGACTACAAGCGTAATTTGGCAAAACAGTATGACGACTGATAGAATATGGAATCCTACAAATTTCTACTCCGGGGTGCGTCTGGAAATGATAGTAATACCAATGTCGAAGGCGATAAATAAAAGGCATCTCGAAATCATCGACAGAGACGAGACAAACCATGGAAGATAAGCGCAAGGTGGGGTTAAGAAGGTAAGGGTCATCTGGTCCGTTATAAAAAATGACTCGAAGTCGTGCATACCGGCCAGCAAAACCTAAGAATGATCGGACGAACCCATGACCATACTCATCTCCATCCCACACATAGTCCAGTACTCGCACTTTCCTTCCACGTGAAGCACTGCGAGCCTGCGGTCTCATTAGAGGAAATACGACCCGCGTAGTAAGCTCGTGTCGAATGAATGCCTCCAAGAAGTGTACGTGGACGCAAGATGTTGTATAGTTCTTGGGGAATGCGAGATGGGGAGCAGTCACGAATGACTGAGTGTCGACTCGACCAAATAGGGGATCATCCTCTGGATGAATGGCTGCAGTGGTACCTGCATATCGCTCATTGCCAGAAGGGCCCACTGTCAGGAAGGCGTCGTTGGAGGATAGGGGAAAACCGTATTGCGTCGGTCGAGGTTCCGGAAATTGATAAAAAGAACGAAATTTGGCCAATAAGGCCTCAAGGAGGAAAGTGAATATGGATAGAATTGACTGATAACGTGAGTCTAGGTGCTCGTCAAACATGTAGAGCACTCACTTCGAGAAATAGATTGAAATTCATGAAGGATACGAATGTGGTCTGACGAGTGGAGTGTCGCGGTTACGGTGATAAAAGTGAATTACGTTGATAAGTCTGGACTTGTCGTGCTTCCGTACTTTTTGAAAGAGTGATAACGTTAGAGTTGCGGATCAGACTTCCTCATCAGAAGTCTCTGTATCCTCTTGGTACTCCACTTCTAATTCAATTCTATCATCTATTTGCTGATTGCCTAGACTTTGAGTACCCTTATTACTCATCACTCCGTGCTCTCGGCTAATATAAGGAATGACCTGGTAGGCGGCATATGTCTGACGGAGGGTAGTATTGTTCATTTCTGCTAACACATAATTTCCACGTGTGGTGCGTCTGATAATCTGGTAAGGTCCTTTATATCGGTCCGTAGTTTTGAACTGGTTAAGGTTCATCTCTACTGCGGAGTTACGTACTAGGACTAGATTGCCGGGTTCATATGTCTCCAATTGAATCTTGTGCTGAAAACGTCTGAGAAAACTGCTCCTTTGATCGGAAATCGCGACTGCCGAAGGATGTCAGCAGCGTTGGCTAAGTCATGATTACGCTTTGAAGTTGACGCATGCGTAATGACAGAAGATCTGTGCTGCTCATGCCTGGCTTGAATCCTCGGACCAGAAATGTCGATTCAAATAAATCAAAGGAAGAAGAGGTTCGATCCCATGTAGTAAAAAATAAGGAGAATAACCTGTAACATGCGAAACTGTGATTCGGTCTGCAAATACGGCTATAGGGACATGTTTATGCCAATTGACGGCTCGACCATCTGCTGTTTTCTCACTCGACAAGACAATAGCTTCACGTAGTATAGCATGTCCTCGTTCGACCACACCATTTGCATGCTTGTTATAGGAAGAATTCGGACATGAGGTATTCTCAGTCTCTCGACCAGTAGTTTAAAAGCTCCCTTCACTTCAGGGCCATTATCTGTTGTGACTTGTTCCACAGCTCCATATCTACAGTAGATCTCTTCCCAGAAAAACTTCTTAAGAGTCTGAGCATTATTATGTCTAATAGCTCGAGCTTCAAGGACTCCCGTCAGATCGTCTTTACAACAGACAATAAAAGAGTATCCTCCTGATGGGGCATGTTCATTACATCAATATATACTTTCTGAAAGGGACGTTGTGGGGCAGATACTACCGGAGGCATCTCTAACCGGACTTTGGATCGAAGCTGACATCGGACACATGAGGCTAGATGAAAATGGACATCCGCTCTCATATATGGCCAATAGAAACGTGTACGGAGAAGTTCAAAGACTACTTGCTCGCCTTTATGACCTAGTCTATCATGTGCTTGAGTGATGACCTGCACTTTCTTTAGTGAGTCCTCAATCACAAGTAATGGATTTCCTGGTGAATTTCGTCGAAACATTCTTCCATCCGTTGGGTCAATATAAAACTGAGCAGCCTTTTTCAGAAATTGTTTCTTAGCTTGCTTGCTCTTAAATCCTTCCACTGGGAACTCAAGATTTTCAAGGAATTTATGAACTTTAAGCAGTGTCTCGTTCTCTTTTCCTTGACGCATATTAGAGGATGAAAAAGTCTTAGAATGAAATACATTAATTTCTCGAGGATTCTTATCTGTCGGCTGTCGTGGATATGGTGAATTCATGACTAGGAAAATGCTGTCAGCCCAGGAATCATCGTCTTCCTTAAACTCAGATGAAGAAGCAGGCTGACGTCTTGAAAGGCCGTCAGGACCTTTAAAATCCACTCCTGGTACATGTATAAGTTCGAAATCGAACATTAAAATTCCTTGTATCCATCGATTCATAGCTGCGTTAGGCTGAAGGTCAGGCTCATTAAGCATGCCTTTAATATACTTCGCATCTACCTCAATTTTTAGATTTTTAATTCCAAAAATATGAAGCCGCAATGACGTAGTGCACGATACAGTCCGTATAGTTCTAGTTTGGGCTGCGAATATCTTGCCTCTCGTTCATTCATAGGCAGGGAGCCGTAGCGTGCAGGACGTCTCCTTCCATCTTCATCCTCCTGAGAAAGTATAAATCCTGTCGCAATATGACTAGTATCGACTGAAAGATAACAAGGTCTGTTTGAAGTATAATCTATAGGATGGAGAGCAGGTGCAGTAGTGATAATTTTCTTGAGCTCATCAAATCTTTCTCGATGCTCCGAGGTCCATTCAAACTCAATATCCTTTTGTAATAATTTTGCAATAGGTCGAATAATTTTGGAATAATTTGGAATCCATATTCGGACTGTCCCACAAATTCCTAAAAATCCTCTCACATCTGTGACTGTCTTTGGTATGGGCCAGTTTATAATCTTCTCTATTCTGTCCTCATCAGGCTCCCTTCCAGAGAGGTGCATTTCTGACCGACTATGACGATACTGGGTCTGCATATAAAAGTCTTTTTAGCAGAAAAGGAGGCTCCGGAACATTTAATACGATGCATAATTCGATGAACATCTTGCGCATGTTCCCAGATAAATCGTCGAATACCTGGGTTTTCTACAAGGGTCTCTGGTTTTCCATTAGCATCCGGATATATAGTATTAGGTCCTTTAATAGGAAGGTCATCAATAAAGACATTAGCTTTGTGTGGAATTTCGTCTTTAATAATAAAAGCCATACAGTTCTGAAATTCCGCAGGGGAATTTGTGTATCCTTGGGGAAGGCAAGTTAACCAAAATAGTCCTAAGGGTGTATAAAAGGCTGTCAGATCCCTTGATCGTACGTCTAGGATACGTGCATCAAAACCCGAAAATAAGTCAAAAGCAGAGTAGCACTGATGTCCGGCAAATGCTTCCACAAAGTCATCTATTATCGGGAGCTGAGTAGCATCTCGAATGCTGACTCTGTTCAGAGGTTGAAGATCATGGACTATACGTAATGCACCACTTTTCTTTAAAACACAAAACCACTTACATCGATAAGAAGATTGACTTGGCTCATATGTTCCTGCCTGGATTTTACTCTGTATGATTTCGATAATTTGGTCTCGTATTCCAGGTGGTATTGGAATATTTTTAAATTCCCAAGGCGTATGAGGAACGGTAGGCATTATATAATCTGAAAAATAACTTCGTTTAAGAGTACCTCTATCTGACTCTTCGAAGGAAAGTGTCTGTTCATTTAATTTTTAAAATATTTTTGAATAATTTTTCCTCTTCTGGTTGAAGAAATCCGCCTTTGTTTACTTCGAGCGAATTAATACGCTCAATCGTGAGTTTTTGTGTAGGTTCAAACTCAGGTGGATGAGGCGATAAGAAGGGGAGTGTGTGTAAAGGGTCCTCAGGAATATTTCTATGCACTCTCGCTTCCTCAGGAAAGGTTCCAGAAACCGGTTTAACCTTCTGGTCTACTCGCTTGTACATAGTTAGAATTTTTCTCACAGCCTTCCCAATGAGCTTTCTAGGTAGTCTAACTTGCCTCTTATTTCTACGAGCAATTTCAGCAACAGTAATTTCAGCTGACAATCGAGGTGCAGTATCCGATTCTATTTCTGTTGCGAATATGATTATGTCTCCCTGCCTCCGGCTCATAATCTCCCAGAATCTGAGGCTCATTGCTTGGTTCAGACTGTCTTTTAACTTTCTGAAGCTGTCTACGCACTCCTTGAATAAGGCGTAGGTCTCTAGATTTAGATGGTACGACTCGAGGAAGACTATGAGGCACGTCCTCTGTCACCAGCCTAGTATCCGCGTCCGTTCCTTTATGTACAATCTTGCAATGGGACTTTGATTGAGTGTTTAACATCATGACGTCCTTAGTAGAATCCTTTTCCCAAGCCATGCCTCCTTCACACTTCGCGGGGAACAGAAAATCGGAAGTACAATGTCGAATTGTATTCCACACACTATGTGACACAACTTTAGCAACGATACACAAGTCCGAAGGTCCAGGTAAGTAGGTAAGTACAACTGCCTACTCTAAATAAAAGTAGCGGAAGAAGAAAACAGGGTATAGATCCGAAGATTAGAAGTACGAAAGCGGAATACATAATAGTCTGTGAAAATACATGTACCTGGTCCTTGCCATCCAGCGGCAAGATCAAGATGAATGATAGAAGGGCAAGTTCAGCCCGTGTAGGGGTACTTGTGGCCTAGATGGTCAAAGTGGTGCAAGGGATCCAGGTACCCGTTGGCGAAAAGGATTCGAAGTTCGTCTGGCAAGAAGAATCGCATTCCTCGGAGGTTGGTGACGCAATTGGCAAGGTGATCATACCCTTCCAATCGAAAGAGAAGAGACATATGGAAGAGGAATTCGTCTTCCTCGACGGAGAGGCAAGGGTTGATCGGGACCAATGGCGAGCAGGGTGGATATGGTGGTGATCCAACATAGGATGGGTCCGCATGAGTGCAGTAAACGTTGAATCCTTGGCATGCGTCGTCTACATCGCTGCTGAGGTAGCGAAGAGGAACAGAATGATAATAGAAGAAGTGATGAGTCGGATGAGAGGCCGGGAGCGAATCGACTCGCGCCCGGGTGCTAGCACACGCCAAGTGTCGAATGAACTGGTTGATGAGCGTGACGAAGCGGAATCGCGAATCACGAATGAAGTCCAAGTCGTTAGGCTGAACCCAAGCATTGTACTTGATCTCCGGTCTCCCATCAAAGTGCGGGTCAAGGTATGACACGACCGAGGTAGTGATATCGTTAGCGCACATAGACTGTACTCCTGACTTGCGGACGACCATCATGTGAAGGCGGGTGGGAAATTCCTCAGGAAGACGAGCCTCATACCAGACGGGTGGCAAGGGCTCGCGTCTAATGGCGGGAGGAAGAGGGGGTGCATCGAACGAGTGGTCGTCGGACAATCGAATATAGCTCTCGAAGATGGGCTTATACTCCCGGATGCGTTCAGCAGCTTCATGAACGGCAGGGTGGGCGTTGGTCAAGACAAGTTGACCTTCGTCGAGAGGATAATCTTGTCGAGCGTAGAGTCGGTACATCTCCCGGGTCCAAGTATTCCTGTACCAAACACTGATATCACCCATATGTCCGTCATCAAATAAGGAGTCCGACGTCTGTGCATGGAAAATTCCGTGATCACGGAGAGGGTGATTGTCTGATACCCCATCGAAGAGTATCATGTACAGCCTCGGCGTCATAGAGTATTGCGGTTATAACGTCGACATCCGAGTAAGGGTGTCCGATGGCGCCACGGCCGACGACGTCGGGCTCGACAAAGATATTGTCGATTGTGGCGACACTTGTCAACGAGAGTAGTGTCGGCGTACCCTGTGTTGTCCGGATGACGTGTACGAAGGGCAAAGTTCTCGCCCTTGAGTTGCGGTCTCAGAGCTTGAAGGGTCTTTGGCGCGGTGAATTGAGTCGGTGGTAAGATTGGCGTGTGGATGAGGGGCAGTGGCCTTACTGACGGGGTCGAGGGGATATCAAAAGGAACAGGAATTTGTGCAGGTGCCAGGACCGGGGTCGGTGAAGGACCTCGGACGGCAAGAAGCTCTTCAATCAATGGTAAGTCAGATAATAGGCTATAGTCGATGAAGCCCTCACCTTGGTTCTGGCTCTCATTGCCAGACGTATGCCCTTCGCTTCCCAACACAGCAGAACTGACGTCGCTAGTGGTAACGGGAACGGCGTCATGAACGGATAGACCAGTGGGGTCGACCCTCTTCACTGTCCACGTCACTCTCCAAATCGTCCGTATCCATGTCTGAGAAGTCGTCCTCATCTTCGAAAATGTCCCTCTTGATAGGAGAAAGGTCGCCGTATTCCCCTTCTCCAATGATACGGGAGAAGGTCTCGATGATGGGATTGGAGAGAGAGATGAGAGACGAGCTTCGGTGAAATTGACCTCCCGCGAAAGCCTCTATGGGAGTCGCCATGTCTGTGTCTCTACCCAGAAGTGGGGCAGTGATTCCCTCCTGTCCGGACAGAGGAGCCGAGCTCTGGGTTAAGGGCGCACTTTGGTCGATGAGTGTGCTATGGGCTAGATGAGGAATCGGCTCAGTGAACAAGGTTATGAATAAGTGACGGGTCTTGTGCTTACGTTCATTCCTGAGCATTTGAGAATAATACTCGGTATCTTCCTGCCTCCCAATGTCGGGTGAAGAACGCACGACGTCTTGCGGATTCGCTGCAATGGGCAGGCGTCGATGTGGTAGGGGCGGAATACGAATTATCAAGGGTGAATGTATCGAAGTCTTCGACTTTCGAATCGCGGGTGGAAATGGTTGTCGGGGCTCGACGAAATTCCATGGGTTCGTCTTCGTCAGCCGCAGACAGCGTCTCGGAACGATTATCGAAATGAAGAGGCTCAAGGAGGGAGGGTCAACCGTGAGAGGTTCGTTAATATCCAACGAAGGAGAAGGAGCCTCCCTCGTGGCAACTTCTGCTTTGGCGATCTCGGCGGACCATTGTTCATAGTTCGAACGTCGGAATATTCTCCTTGTTCGAAACGGCGAAAGTGTCCGCATGCTGGGCTTCGAGCCCAATTCAAAGGAGGGGATGAGGGATGATAAGAGGGAGAGGATGACACGGATGAGAATATGGGTGACAGGTCGCGTGAAGTGAAACGTGGAAGAAGGAAGAAGGTCGGAGGCAGCTGAAGCTGCCTTGATAGTAGGGGCGTTCAAAGGAAACGAGGAAATAAAGAGCGTCTTCGTCCTTGAAGAGAATTAGATTGGGGTTCCATAAGAAGTATTGAGTAAGCTGATGTAGCTCATGATGTGCGCAAATCTTGTCGGTTTGCCAAATGGCGCGTAGGGTTCTTGACCGACGTCGGGGAGGAGGCGGAGTTGGTTTAAAAACATAACTTTGGCTAAAATGTTTTAAGCATGGAAGGAATCGGAGATGATATGCGTACTTACAATTCCCAACGCGACCGAACCAGGTTCTCGAGAGTTCCAGCGATAAACGTTCGAGCCTCGGGAGTAAAGTTTGTCCTGATGAGGAGCTCCTGAAGCTTCTTGTGGTCAATGGCGACTTGTGGGCCGGTCTTGTCGCAGTTTTGCGCGTGATGATCGTAAGCAGCTGCAATAAACGAGTCGTTCAACAACAATGTTGGAATATACGGCGGAGAAGGTGGGAAGCAGTCATATTTTTGGGAAACGACTGGTGCGAAGACAGGGTATGGAGAAAGAGAATAGGACGAGGTATCAGAGGGAAAGGACTTACCAAGTTCATTCCTTCTCTGCATGGTATCATGGGTGCCCACGAGCAGTCCGCGAGACACATCATCCGCGAACGGGGTCAACTTCACAAGGCGCGACGGTCCAGTCGCCATCCGCGTCGATTTCAGGATCTTCTCCTTGGGCAACGGTGTCCAGCGCAATGAGAGGTCCACTGTGACGAAGACGGGGCGCACGTCCATCAGGCGTGAACCCAATCACGCTCGGGTCCATATTGGCGAGGTAAGGAAGAGGATCGCCCCCAGGACCGCGTTCCGCTGGAGGCATCAAGCATGCTTGTGGAAGGTTAGAATTTACTTTGTCTGAACCTTTAAAAAACTCACGCTCGACGACGTCTCCCAACTGAAGGAGACACGCGTGTCCAATTCGGACTGCTGGGTCTTTGCCTTCCTCGAAAGTCATGACCCTGGCGTTGACCATGGCGGTTTGGTCCAACAGGGTTTTCCCTTCGAAGCGTGGTTGAAGACGGCACTGGTGGCGGCGACGGCGATGGTCAGGTGAAATTTTTCGCTGCCAGAGCGAATTTGAGGGAGAAGAGTCCGGAGAACGCCTGCGAACTGGTCGGTGACATCGCGGGCAAAGACGGCCTCGCAGTTGACGGGGTCGGGTTGAGGCGCGTTGTTGGGCCTCGGCGCGGTCGGAAAGACGTGTTCGTATTGTCGAACAAAGTCCTGCGCGCCTTCGTCTGTTGAATTGCAGATAGTTGCCTTCACGGCGCGAAAATTGTCGACGGATGGTTGGAAGGAGAGACATGAGACTGCAGTCGGTGCGCGTGCCTGCGGCATCGGCAGAACGGAACGAAGGTTGAGAAAAATGAAGCTGATAGGATTGGATGACGGACTGTCAAAGTCCGGTGGCTGTGCTGAGGTGGGTTGGTCTTGGACCACCACCATCTCGTCTTTGTCCTTCTTATACTTCTCGTCTTCGCCGCCGGCCGGCTTTTTTTTGTCTTCCTCGCCTAGGATTCGCTGAGTCTTGACGACCTCAGCCCCGTCCTTGCATCTTACGGTAATTGCCAGTTTTGGCAGAAGGACTTTTTCAGACTTATCATTGTCTAGCGCGTCTCTTTCCTTTCCTACCTCTTCGTCATACCTCCACAACACGTCTTCCCTGGATTGAGAACTCAACTCTCCGGATTGTCGGATTCGTCTTTGCTTTCTGGGATCATCTATCTCCAAGGACGATGGGAATGCCCTGCTAGATGGAGAAATAGGGTCCGATCTCAGCGTCTGGGACGCGACGTCGTCTTGGGGCTTGTCTGGTACGTTGTCGCCGTAGTATTTTGTGGGGCTTGGTCTGATGCTTATTGTAGCATCATTTCCTTTGGTCGCCGTCTCATAGGATACACGCGTCTCGCAACTTAAACTACGCTTTTCGGAGATTTCTTATCTTTCCGATTCATACATCTTCCTCAGCGGAGCGTCTCCCGCTGTCTGCTCGTTTTCTGATTCCAGTACGTCTCTTCCGGTCTGTCTAGACGTCGATCTGACCGTCTGTCTAGTATCGTCATATAATGACTCATTTTTTCTTTCACGATCCTCACTTTGTTCCCGACCTGATTTTTCCGTGTTCTCGTTTAAATCCTGGCGTGTACGACTCGTGTCGTCTTGCGAGGTGACGTCGCCTGTCATCCGGATGACTGCATTACTGACACTGCTCCCAGCAGTGCCGATTCTTTTCATCGCGGATTCCTTAACATGCTTATGCTCTCGCACTCCCCCCTTCTGGATCTGATTTCCGCCCATCCGTCTATCTACCAGATCTCCATGGATACAGATCCAACATGTCATCCTTTCTGGTACGTCGGCAAGCGTTTCTCCCTTCGTGAGGTATTCTAACCTTAATTTTTCTAGAGATTCATTCTTTGGCGACAAACTGCTGCTACCGTAGGCGAACCTGTCTTCTTCCGTTAATCGTCCTGCCGTGATGGGCGTATTCGACGGATGTGAGGCTCCGATTGGACCCTCCTTCTTAGGTGCCAATAATTTGTCTCCTTTCTTGTCAACGGCTAACCTCTTAAGTCTCTGATAGGTTACGAAAGGATGAGCTTGTGACGTGTATTGCTTTACCGAGGAGATGTCTTTGTCCGAATCGTCTTCATCACTTGAGTCGTAGTCCGAGTCGCTTACTGTTATCAGTCCCGGCATTTCCGAGTCTGTTTTGCTATCAGATTCATTGTGTTCCGCTATAAAAATATCCCTTGTCTCTTGTATGCCTGTGTGGTTCAGATGAGAATGATTTTGAAATGGTTCTTGTCGGCCATTGAGATGCATGTTCGCCGTCATAGAGGCAATTTCTGTTGCCTCTGACTGCGGGATGTGAAGGTGTATTGATGCATCTGTTGAGTGAGGTCCCGAATATCCAGCGAATGAAGTCGGAGAGTTTGTCTGAGACCGTACCCCATTGAGAATAGGTTCATTTTCCCGATTTGAGACATTCGATGGGGTAGAAGTATCAGACCGTCTCCGCCTGCTGGGCCTTTCCCATTGGGGGTTATAGTCCCTGTAAGAAAGATGCGCTGATGGAGCTCCGGGTGGTCTATGAAAATAGTAAGGATAATGATGTGGCCGTACCGTTACGTTCTGTCGGATTCTAACTTCTAGATCTTGAAGGTGGTCTTGTCTACGAACTGGGCTTAGAGATCTCTCAGAGTGATGGGAAGATCTTGAGCTTGGATACGAAGGTGAATAATAAGATGTCGAAGGGGTAGGATTCTGTCGATGGAAGTCTCGCTCAATGTCTCTAAGAGTTTCTTCAACGAAATTGTGTCTCCGTTGTCTATCGTCAGAATCTAGATCAACATTCATACTGTACTCACTGCTCGACTCATAACTACTGTCATATTCGTCCGATGAGGTCGAGCTTGAGTGTCCTGATTCGGGGACCTGTCCCGATTGGGACATCATACACACGCTGCTAGCGTCCGAATTGGGAATTAGACGAATCCCATCAGGTTCCTGAGTGATGATGTGCAATCTTCCATCGGAAGTCTCTGATGTGGTATTCCCTAACTGGGATAACAACGCTACTATAGGTTCATCATCTTCTGACCACAAAGACTCGATTCCTCCTGTGCCACGACGATTTACGAGTTGAATATATTCCTCCAGATCTGATTGAATATACCTTTTCCAGTTATAACGTAACCGTGCATTAAGCTTGCTGCGAGGATCATTGTTAGGAAGTGTGATTCCCATATCCTTGACATCAAATTGCTCAGAGGTGGATAATGTCTTTTCTTCTGATGTCTTTGATGAATCCTTGACGACGCTCAGATTAGCTACGAGGAAAATATTTGACAGGGAGGTCGATGGCTCCTGAAGATCTGGGTCCTCCCCTTCTTCTGCATTGGAGGCCTCTAGGTCAGATTCTGATTCTTCTGATTCTACCTCTTGCTCACCCGTCGGCTGAAGTCGACTAGACTGAATCCACTCCTCCTTGGTAATAGCGAGCTCTAGAGTCTTTTCCGGATGTCTAGTATTTCGGAAAATCAGATATGTTCCGTTTCTCCTTTCATCTATGCTTACTAAATTATCCCTTTGCCAGGGACGTCCAAGGAT
>JADNRX010000892.1:0-18679 GCA_015501595.1 Hymenopellis radicata
AATGTGTAGTAGCATAATGATGTACAGGGCCACCTGAACCAAGTTCGTATCCTCGCTGTACGTCTCGGGCGGGATAATTTCCAGCTCGATGAGGTTGGGCAGAAGCAAGGCGCCGAGAAGTTCGATGTCGGAGGTCGTCAATGATGTGAGTGTCGAGTGGGTTATTCTTTCTATGTTGTGCCAACTAGAGGTACGCCAATGCCCAGGATCCGTCGCAAGCGACCGAAGATTGGGGCACTCTCGCAGAATGTCAACCGCGCGGAGGGGGAATCGCTGATGTTGCGACGTGATAGGTCAACTACCGTCCGAAGTTGAGAGTATCCCGGGAGCTGAAAGTTCACAAGCTCGAGGCCCGCGAACTGGAGCTCCTCCAGTTCCAGCGCGGTATCAAAGAAGGTGACGCGAGTTTCAGGGTCCAGCTCTCCAGGCCGGAATACGAGCCTGAGGCTTCGTAGACGTTGCAGACGACCGCGAATGGCGGATAGCGGGGCAAGTGATTTGAACGAGAATAAAGAGAACTTCACATCCCTCCACTGTGGAGAAATGCTAATGAGGGTGCTGAGGAGCTTTTTGATCACTGGCCGAACATTGGGGAATTGGGAGGGGACAGTGGTGGAGAAGCGGATGTCGCGAGTGCTTCCCGTTCTTTCCAAGAAGCACTTCAACAGTGCCATGGGATCTCGAAGTCTATGTGCCTTCCACACACTAATGCTAATGACGCTGACTGTCCAAAGGGCGCTACATGAGTACATCACGGCACTCCATTTTCTGCATACACGGCACAGAACCCATGGGCCTTCGGTAATGTCGAAGACGGAGGTCTCCGAGGTGAGTTGGAGATAGGCAGAGAATATCTCTTGCAGTACCTCCGGTGGAATGCTGCGAACTAGCGAAGTGGTCGCATCGAACTGACTCTGTAAATTTCGCAGATCCTTTTGGTGCTCCTCTAGAAGAGCCAACTCATCCCGGAGTTGCGCTGCTCTCAGGCCAAGTTCTGAGAGGGGAGAGTCAAATGAATGACGCCATTCTTGGACCATTAACTCTTCTTGAAGAGTTGCTGGCGCATTCGTAGAGGAGAGACGTTGGAGTAAAGGAAGAAGGGATGCCTGCTGTGTGGAGATCGGATAGGATTGTGGAAATTTTGGAAGGTTTTCTACTTGGTTTTCTATGTCCGATGACGACCTAGAGTTTTTATTTCTTTGGCCATGGCACGTGAACCACGTGCCTCCAAGAAAGGAAGGTAAACCTCGTGACCACTTTCGCCCGCCCATTCGTGGCGCGAACGCCGCCGTTATTTGGTTCCTCATTGTCACGTTATATGGGCCCAATGTTTGTAGAACAATGAAAAATAATCTTCTCTATTCCTCCCCCACAATGTCATACTCGACGAGCCAATTTCGTGTGCGCGCGGGCCCCATCAATTTTGACGCGCTGTCATCTGTCGGGCTACCACCTCAGGACCCATCACGCTCTGCTGTTCATCAGCTTCTTACTGCTGCCATCAATACACCGGCATTCACAGTCTCACCGGCTTCCACTGAACCGGTTGTAGTGCCTGAGAGCACACCTTCCACCTCAACTTCTGGTGCACCCGACGCGTCTACAGCCTCGACCACTGATACAGAGACTGATGAACCTATCAGGTTCTCATTCGATCATGATCGGACGGGTGGAAAGTACACGGAGGCATGGGATTCATTGGATCATTTTGATGTCTGGAGATTAGCTGTGCAGGAATCGGATTGTGTAGAATTCACGCGCCGCGACATTATTCAGAACAACGCAGATAATTCCTCCGAGACGTGGTCCACGCGCCAACGCTACACATGTGCACGAAAAGGACGGCAAGGAGGGACCAAATTCGTTAAACAGCATCCTGAGAGGAAAGCCAAGGCTAATCCCAAACCGCTGGAGGATGGTTGCGACAGTTCTATTGTAATAAAGACCTATCCGAACACTCCGATTGTCCTGGGCTACTACAACGCCTCTCACTCCCATCCCATCAAGTCCGGCAATCTTATGTTCACGGGCTTGAGTAAAGCTGTTCGCACATTGATTGCAGAGAAGATACAGCTCGGCATCAGCCATCGTGAGATTGTGAGTTGTCGATGATACTCACCTGGTCCATAAGCTTATTTGCTACTTCTATAGCTCAAGCAGATCACTTCCGACGTGTTCACTGAGGCAACAGTCGATAAATTGGCTACCTCAAACCGTGACTTATTGCTCAAACCCGCGGATATCAGCCATATTCGGTTTACACACGGGAATTCTCATATCCAGCTTGACAAGGATGATGATGCATCAGTTCTGAAGCGCGTTCAGGGCCTGCGCGATGCAGGCGAGCACGTTGCGATGAAAGGTGTTGATGATCCAGTACCGCCGAACTCTGGGTTAGACCCTGGCGCGTTTGTATTGATCATTCAAACACGCTATCAGGCTGCATGTTTCCAGCGTTACGGACACGAACGACTGGCATGTATTGACGCGACTCACAATACCAGTCAGTACAAGTCGTCATCTCTCTTCACGATCGTTGTCCGAGACGATTATGGACACGGAATGCCTATTGCCTTTATGATCTCCTCAAATGGCACCGAGGCCACCATCACCTTCTTTCTGATGAACGTTCAAGGATGGAACCCTCTTGTCTGGCCCAGTCGCTTTATGGGAGACTTTGATCCGGCTCAAATTAACGGGATACGTGTTGTATATGTGGGGATCCTCATCTTCATCTGTAAATGGCACGTCCTACACGCTTGGCAGCAACACTTTCGGATCGATCTGTTCCCGGAACTTTGGCAATTGCTTCGTACTCTCGTTGACGCCGCAACCAAAGAGAAGTTTGATGCGATATGGACTCAGATCCTTGCACTCGGGCCTACACAGTGTCCTGCATCGGTGATCACGTATCTAAACACCTATTGGATGGCACATCAGCATATGTGGGCGATATATGCACGCGCCGATAGGAATATATTCCAGGAGTCAGATACCAACATGTTGACGGAAGCCTGGCATCATATGCTGAAGGGTTATTTTGGTGATGGAAAGCGTAACCGGCGCATGGATCATCTTATTCACACCTTAACTGTTGATGCAATGCAGTATTTTAAAGCACGTCACCAACGCCAGCTAGCTGGCATTGAGGGTCATAACCTCGAGCAAGCAGCGCGACTCGAGGTGAATAAACGGGCGGCGTTGATTAATTCAACAGCGGTTAAAGTTACCCAGCTGTCGGGTATATTCTCAGTTCAGTCGCGATCCGATCCCACACATTCGCATCTCATCAATCTTCCTCGATCGATGTGCACATGTCCGGAGTACCCCCGTCTTCATTATTGCCCCCATCTCGTCGCTGTTCATACTTATTTCCCCGAACAATCGAAGGGGATTCGTATACCGACATTACTCTCTACCATGGATCATCCCTTCGAATTGAACGACATCCCAATATCGAGTCCTTCTCCACCTCCCATCGATGATTCTCCACCTGCTCTCACCGTCTCCGAGACAATTGAGGCTGCTCACTCTGATCAGCTCTTACGCGATCTCAAAGCCATTACAGCACATCTTAAGGCAATCCGGACGCTGCAGCATCACAAACGCTCCAGCAACAGATCGCCAGTATCAGGAGTGCTCTGCCGGATTCAACTCCACGGATTCTGCCACCGACGAAGGAAAAGATCGCACCAAATCAGTCAAATGCCTGGAGAACCACAGCAGCAGCGATGGGAAGCGCTCCTGCACCCAAGAAGCGTGTCATTGGGATGCAAGTAAAGACAGGTGTTAAACGCAAGCATCTAGATGCATACGCCGGAGGAGAACAATCTGGCAAGAAAGCTCGGCCAGATGCGCTGAGTGTGGAAGCAAGGTGCGCTCTACTTCTGTTCTATCAAACACTTCTGACCTCTTCTTGCAGCATTAAGGCATCTCAGCTCCCGCCGTCTCAACCGTCTCAACCAGGACGCCGCCCGGATCACTTTGACGTGAACACATTCGATATCAGCGATGCTTCGACTTTAGGAAACCTGCGTCGTGATGAACTCATCGAATTGTGCATCCATTATCGCCTCCGAAAGTCTGGATCCAAGCCTATCCTCATCAACGCGCTCATCTCTACATCTCAGCCCCGAAACGGTGTGCCTATCTATCCATCTGCAACAGGATCATCAGCAGACCCAACGGGACCCTCCACTTCATCAAATGCCACGCAAGCCGAGGCCGCAGTGTCATTGCACCCTCACGCTCTTCCCGCGGTGCCGCCACCCCATCATACACACCCAAACCCTTACTTATATACTACTATGCCATTTTATCATTATCCCGGGCCTCGACAGTCACAGTAGAATACTTGTACACTTATTTATTATTATTAATATCAACCAATTTTACCGGAAACCATGTTACAAAGATAAGAAACAACAATGGGCGGCGGGCAGCGGGACATTTGGGCGGGCAAAATTGTGTCACGAGGTTCACCTTCCTTTTCGAGAGGCGCCTGTATCACGTGCCATGGCCAGAAAAAATGCAACTACGACCTAGAGTAGAGAAATGTGAGTTTCTGCACCCTCAAAACATAGCAAACTCACATCGCGGTATTCTGAAACTTTTGTAGCACTCAAAGGAACGTACGAAACGGTCTCGCAGAAATGGTTCTGGTCGACGTTGGCAGCAAAGACGCGATGTGTCACATCAGGTGACGTGATCGCCTTCAAGCCTTCTTGCTCGCTCTTTACATAAGAGGAACATGAGCGTCAAGAACGTCGGCGAGGTATAAAGATAATGTAGATAGCATGCTTGAATAGTGTATACAACAAGAGCATAACAAAACCAACAACGAAAGCAGATACTGTACCATTTCAATCAATTCGTTGGTCACGGGTCACAGAGGACCCAAATCCGACGAAATGTCACATGGGTCACGCGTCCCAGAGCTATCCGATGAATTCGCCAGGTGAAAATAGCCCGGAAATGCACCAAAATCAGTCCAAAAGTGGCCAAAACGACGAAATTTTTTCCCCAGTCACGGCACCTTCGGCGCCGCGACGAATTCAAATTTTCGTCGCCCTGGTCACAGGTCACACGGGGCGACGAATTGAATGAAATTATACTGTACCACTGATCATAAATGAAATCCATCTCTAATGAACGACTCGGAACCAGTACTGCCCAGAAAGTGGATCAACTGCCAGATCGACCAGTCCTCCTACAGTAGAATATTGCATGTAGCCATACCTATCAGAATAACTCCAGGAAGGGACTCTATGACTAGTAGAAGATAATGTAAACAGTAGTGGTATAACAAGTGCAATCAATCCAGAGATAAAACCCCCAACCACATGATGCTAGAAAGAGGAGCATGTCGGAGGCTAATCCGCTCTGGGCATAGGACTCCCATCCCATTTCCACGCCGTCGACTGATAATACGCCGACTCTCCTCCGTCCACCTCTTTCGTCGTACTGAGCCGAAGAGGATCCGCTGGTTCCTCCGTTTTGAGATCTGAGAAAGTGTGCGCGTGAGGCGTATCTACCTCGGAGCCAGATTCAGGACTGGAATTCGTCGACGACGAAGAAACCAGGTCAGGCGTCGCGGCCCTCGATCCTGTCTCGTCTTCATCAACGACCGCCCCGGTTTCAAATGATGAAAAGTCGAAAAAACTCAAACTCGTCGACGGAGGGGATAGGCGGTTGAAGACGGTCGTGCTCCAGAGCTACTTCCCTCGCCTAGAGACGTGGAACCATCGGGTACCGCCCTATATCCTTTAAGTATGATGTCCAAAGTGTCAGAAATGTCAGACGATAGTGCCTCCTGGCCTTCACCACCGGCCATCTTGATGAGCTCGGTCATTTTGCTCCAGGAAAACGCTAGCATCCTCCTCAGTTTCCACTTTGGTCGCTTGTTCCTCACGCTGCTTGAGCGTATCGTTCGAAGGTCCTTCCCAATCGGTCTTCAGCTTTTTTCAGCGGTGATGGTTCGTTAGCGACGCTATTCATAAATGGTGGTGTGGCACCAGGTCCTGTCGCAGGTGGTGCATCCTCTTCGCGGGAACGTTTGTTACTGTTACTGGGAGATGGTGCGGGGAGAGTAGCGGGTCCCGGATTCGGCGTAGAAAGCACTTTCGAGGGACGACGATTGCTTTTCGCAGGAGGCTTAGCTTTAGTTTTGGCTTTGGGGAATTTCGGAGAAGATGCGGCGTTAATGGCAGCTGAGAGAGTCGGAGCATTGGCAGTCGGAGTCGTGGCAGAGATTGGTGGCGGAGTGGGAGAAGCTGCGCCACCTGGTTGGGCAGAGGGTTTCCTTGACAAGCGAGCTGTAGCAGCTTGAGGGGGAGGAGGTGCGGAGGTATTAGCAGGAGGCGGAGCTCTAATAGGTTGTTGAGGTATTGATGGATGAGGTTGCGGGGTCGATATTTGTTGGAGCGAAGGGGGTTGTTGTGACTGCATTTGAGCGCGGGCGGCTGCATTCATGTTCCGATTCGCCCCCATCTGCATCGTATTATTGAACACTTCGTGAGCCTTTTGAACCTCGGCCAACATATGACGGAGATTGTCCAGGCTGACTATGAAGCGAGGGTTCGAAGAAGACAGAAATTGGCGCTGCTGCTGAACGGTAACGATCTTGGCAAAAAGATGAGAACCGGAAAAAAAGTAAGGACAAGGGAAGCTCACGATGATGGCCACTTTGCGAATCCACGCCTCGTTCTTGAGAAAGAGGAACAACATAGGGAGCTTCGCATCCAGGTCTGCAGCAGAACGGTACAACTGCTCGACTACGTTGTTGTACTCCATGCGTTGCTCTGGAGGAACTGGCACGGGAGGAAGATTGTGCATCCCTGACGCGAGGTCAACGGTTGATAATTTAGGGTACAAGAAAAGACTTACGATTTTGGATGAAATCGTTCTTCATGGTATTGAGCATGCTAGTGACCCGCTGAAGCTGCTCCGAATTCGAGCGCACGAACTGCTGCATCATGACTTTCGACTGTTGCGGATTAATGGCAGGTCGGTGTTCTTGGTTCGTACCATCATGGACGGCATTCGACATACCACCCAGTACGAACGGTTGATTCCTTGCTGCTTGGTTGGGATGCATCATAGGATTGGAATTTTGAGGAGGGGAAGCGGAGAAGGGGCGGTTGGGAGGTATGCCGTTAGACATTCCATTGGAGCATGCTGGGCGGCGGCGTTTGGGGTGTTATGAAGCGAACTGCGAAAGCTGGTCTGTTCCATAGCAGTACGCTGCAAATGAGCGCGATTCGTCTCTATGAAGCTGATAATGCCCTCGCTGACACCATTCGCGCGGAGTTGTTCAACAGGCTGGTCGGCGAATGACATGATCATCTGCATTTGCTGGGAATTGGGTCTGGGACGTGGCTGACCAGTGGGCCCATGATTGAGCTGGTTGGCAGCCATCGCAGAGGGATTAGAGTTTACAAGTCCGGTTGGTAGGACCGGGTAGGACCGGCGGACCCAACCGGACTGCAACCGATTTTGGACCGGTTAGCAAGCAACCGGTTGCCGGTTTCAACCGGTTGCGGTTGCCGGTTCTAACATTTCGCTAATTTTTGCTGAACCGGTACAGACCGGTTGAGACCGGTTGCAACCGGATAATGTACCTATATATTAAAAGATGAATTTACAATTTTTTCTGCGTCAAACGGGCCCTTGCGTGGCCCAAACGAGCCATCTCAAGTATTTTCTGCAGATCCGGTGACTCGGGCCGAGATCCGAGGTGACGCGTAAGCATCCGATCAGTGCATCTCTCCTTCTTCTTACCGTCACTCTCACCACCACTCGTCGCCCGACTTCAAGTCGGCGATGATGGCAGCGTCACCCGACTTCAAGTCAGTGATTTCAGCACCTGTGCTCGACTTTGAGTCGGCACATCGATGGAGCAGGAGACGACTTTGCGTCGTCTCCACGGCAACAACAGCAGGACGTGTAAGCCCCTGCAAACGGGCAGCAAACGACAACTACGGGAGGAACGAGTCGTGACGCCACCTGCGCAACCGTTGAGCGCGCTTGAAGAGCGGGGGCGGTGGATACGGGCTGCCGCGTCGTCTGCAGGCGACGTAGCAGACTTGTACGTTTTTCTTTCTCTTCTTTCGTTTTTCTTTCTCTTCTTTTTGATGTTGGCGGCGCCTGTGGGCGCCGTCAACTCTTTCGCTATACTAACTCTTTAATATAGATTACCTCTCACGGGTAAGCCCCGCCTGAGGCCCCAGAATCTATCACCATCCCCCACCTCCAATTTCCCTTCCTCCCACACCCACCTCATGTCAATACCATCATGCACTGCCTATGCTCCCGTCGCAATTGCTGCGGGATGCGGACGGGGCATGAAAAGACAGCGAGTGCGGTGCGGGATGCGGAAGGGGGCAGTCCGTCTCAGTTCAAACCGGTCGCGACTGGTTGCGACCACTAGTGGTCCCAACCAGTTGTGGACCGGTGAAAGACCGCGGTTGCAATCGGTCCTTGTCGAGGACCGGTTGCGGTCCACGGTTGACGCAAAAAGTCGCGTTGGGCAACCGGTTGCGGTTGCCGGTCCTTCCAAATTTGGGCACCGCAACCGGACCCAACCGGACTTATAAACTCTAAGAGGGATCACTGGGCGGAGGTAAATCGTGCCTGCCTTGAGCCTGAAAAGGGGGTATACGGGAGACCCGTCGGTCAGACGAAAAGTAGAAGGACCAGCATGGGTGAATCCAAAATCAAGTGGCGAATCATGGACCGACGTGATGAGTGCAAGGTCTTTCGGAGCAGAACCAGCTACTGGCCGTTCCTTCAAACAACCGACACCTGGAGCTGACTAAGTTTCTCTGAGCAATATGAGAGAAGACGACACACCATCGATCACGACAGGTTCCTTACTGATACTCAAGGGACCTCTAGACGAAATACCATCACTTTCACTGTCAGTTGTTTCGCCTAGTTCTGTTATCCAATCCTCGTCGTGTACGATGGCCACTTCGACTTCAGGGCACTAGTGCAAATGATATCAGCATCAGTCAGCATGTGGGGATACTTCCCGTCGCCAGAGATCCTTACCATCTGAAGAATATATCGGCTTAGCTGACATGACGGATTTAAAAGCTGAAGGTAAGTTGGTTGATGAAAACAAACAGAAGCCAAACTAAGACGACTAACTTCGCTTTTGAGAAAGCCCTGACTATCCTCGTCAGACTCAATCCGGTCGCCCTCTTCGTCAGGACATTGGACCATACTATCGTCTCGGGGGCTTCCACTGGCCTCAGATGACGACTGTCTCTGACTACCCGAAGGAGTTGACGGCTGAGATGACGAGGAAGGAGGAGACATCGAGGAAGAAGATGAGGACGATGAGAAAGGTATATGTCCGCCAAAAGAAGGTTGATAGTCGTCTGGAGCTCCATTTATCCACGAGACCGTTACGGAGCGACTAAAAATCTGCTTGAAGAGTTTATCGCGGATGGCGATACACAAACCGCGCGTGAAAATGCATTGGTTTTCGTAACCATACGTCGAAATACCAGGTGACGGAAAGAGGCGCGTCTCAACACCCATGGTTGTGTCCCACGATGAAGCCAACGACAGAGATCCCCCACGCAAACCGCCGGCGAGGAATTTTAGGGATACTTCTGTCGACCTTTCTGGATGACAGAAAGCCGCCGCGCCCATGATAAGCATTTGTCGCATCCGGTGACAAGGTATAGTGTCCCAGAACAGGCCATGCGTCCTAAGTCGCCGTTCACGTACTGGTACCACGACTTAGCGTGTCGAGCGGCATATTTTTCGTAAACACCGCGGTTCTTAGCGTCGTACCGGTTGGCACCGGTGGGTAGCATTAAGATGGCGGCCTGCGTTCGAGCGGTGCTGAATTCAATCCCAAAGCCTCCGCCAGCTAATCCCCTATACATATCAGTGAGTGATACAATGTAAAGCTGCATGGCGAAAGTACACACGGAGCTTCTGCCGAGGCATCAAAAGACAACGATCGCCTACTTACGTCCGAGCTGGTAATGGCGGCTTCCGGTCTGTGCATAGGGAGGGTCTGGCGTATCGGATTCGGGCCGAGTTCGCGCAGAGGCAAAGGCATAAAGTCGGGCGGGACGTTTCCAGCGTTGACTGGGTGATGGGCATCGAGGTGAACGTTCAAAATGAAATCAAAGCCTCCACCCGCAGTGAGCAGTCCAAGATCACCAATGGTCACGCCTTCTCGCTGGTATTCAACGGGAAGGCCGGCGTCTGGTTCGGGAATCCAGAGGGGATATCCATGACCGCTACGCATAAGGAGGTGTCGATAGGCAACATGAGCTCTGGGATCGGACATTGATGAAGGGCATGAAAGAAGGGATGTTGCTCATTCAGTTCTTAAGCCATACATATACAGCACTGAAGAAACATCGAAGGGCACATGCCCTGATGCTGTGTTGATACGCGCCCTAGAATTTGATCTGCATAGCCGCTTGCAGGATAGGTCAAAGCATCGCTTTCAATACAGTTCATGGGATTCACTGGTAGAGAATGAGTTGGGAAGAGTTGGGGAGTGAACATATGACGAAACGACTTACATCTCCCACTACTCTACAAGACGTGTGAGTGAGATAGAGCCGTCGAACGCGCACCGTTTGATAAGACTAGCGGTATGAAAGCTCATAGCAAACATTTGCGCGAGTACAAGACATGCCGCACGCCTGTCCGTGATACAAAGATAACGGAAAGTCAATACGGCCGCTACCTGCACAGCTGTATTATTTGTAGTCTTTCGAAGCAGTTGATTACGGTCTTGAAATAGTACGATTGTGGTTATGGAACTACATCAGCCAGACGGTGTCGCGTGAGCAGTCCAAAGGGCGAAAGAATCTTCCGCTCAGAGTCGCTTCTAGACGCTTCGTCCAACAAAGAAAATCCTTCCTTTTCGCAGAAACGTCCTCATCTAAAGCACAACATCAGACGCGACAAAGCTCTACAAACGCACTTAGATGCCAACCAAGACGACATTGCATTAACGGCTTGATGTACATCGTAAAGGCGCCATCGGCCTCCAATCTCGTTGGACCACTGACCAGACTACACACATCCTGCGCGAGGACCAAATGCCGCGCATGTTGATCCGAATAGTGATATACAGTCTCTCTGCCATCATCCCGAATAGACCACGATTCCCGCGATTCCCGCTTGCGACCTGCCCACAAGATCGCTGAATGCACAAAACACATCACAAGCCGTCACCATCTCGCGCTTTGGCGTCAGCAGGGACGGCGTGTGCGGCATACCAGCTGTCGCGGGTCCAAGGCGCCAGGTTGAACGTCATCCGGATGACGTTGCAGATTTGGTCTACGCGTTCGAAGGTGGCGATGTCCGCACCTAGATGATGCTGGACCGCATCGAGCACTACGCTATACACGAGAGCGTCATGTGGAATCATACCCACAGGTGATTCACGGAGAATGTTGGTTATGATCATGATGCGGTTCAGACCGTCTCGTTCTAGCGGTCCGTACATTTCCGCGCGAGCGAAGGTGTCGTGGCGGTCAGAGAACAGAACGCGATCGCGAAGGGCGACGAGGTCGTTTAGAGCAAAAAATCTGTGGGTTATCCCTTGCGTTTCCAAGGCTTCTTGATGGCCTTGTATATCCTCCGTCGCGATATACAGGGATAACAGACGGGAGCGGAGGGACAGAGTGTCATCGGCAACAAGACCCCAGTGAAGCTGTGAATCACAACGAAACAGTCATGACGAGTGCCAATATAAGCTTCTTCGCACTCTTGTCGCTGAGTTCAGTGATAGGTAGAACTCTTTCTGTCCAAGGACCGGTGGCCCATGGACGTCGTCCGCAGGGCGAGAAACTGATGCTTGAGATTGATAATCGTCTCCGACGCCAGACGTCGCGGTACCTGCGTCAGAGTTACTGGCGCTAGAGAAACTGCTCCCAGAGCTATCCGAGCTACCGGCACTATGTGAAAGACATCGGGCTCAAAGATCGAGCGATAGTGTGCTGCCAATAGGGAGATGTATATGCCTGGGGGCAGAGATGGGTAGGAAGTCCTCAGGATGCATGGCGCGCATGATGCAGGATGAACTGAGGTGAGGATTATCGCCGGCGACGTTATGGTGATGGGTTGAGAGAGAGGGCTATCCGGTAGTATGGTTGGACACAACGGGTATCCGAACGATCTTCATAAACGCTCGTCAGTAAACCGGCGAGAAAACCATGAAAGCAGAAACAAGAGCAATGGAATTCACCTGTCATGTTGTTTAAACAATTGACTACATGGGCTCTTGGGTTCCAACAATAATGGAAATTAAAATATGTAGACAAAAGAAATGGTCCCAGAGTAATGGCTAGTTACGCTTCAATTGGAAGGATAACGCTAGTTGAAAGGAGACGACTTACCGGTATTAGGTTCCGAATCTCATTCTGTCAAATAAGAAGCCAGAAATCCTGCCCAATTTCGTCTGGCGGAGCAGGAAGGCTGGGTGACTGCGATTATTTTATAGGGATAGAATTGGAGGGGACAGGTCGTCTCTTCAAGCAAGGTGTTACGACGGGAGAGCTAGCATGGTCGAGTCGGACGAACGATTCAATGATTTGCTTCTGTTCACTATCAGGAAATGATTGAGTGAAAGTAAAGATCATGATCCCGCCATAACGCCATCGTCGCGACGTCCCCAGCGTTGTTGCGCCATCTTTTCGAACAATGCTCGTGGTGGTAAAGTGCAAGGCGAATAGATTAAGTCTATGGTCATAGTTCCCTGCAGGTTCCCTGTGCAAGTCCTCCTGCTTATCCTCCAGTTGAGAACCAGCTGCTGTTCCCCAAGTTCGGCGTTTATCGCGTTCAGGTATGACTGTAGCGGCGTCATTAGACGCGCCGAAACGAGACTGGAAAGACATAGACGCACCTTCTGGCCAAGCGAGTTCTAATTCCCCTCGATAGATAGCTTTCAGACATCTCCCTTTTTCGCTTTATGCATCTCCAACCCGCATTACGCACTGTTGAACGCTCCGTGTGAGCATATTTTAGAAGCGGGAGCGTCCTTCAACTTCAACGCGTCGTGTTACAGCCAATATGCGCCTAGCAGACGGTCAACGCGAATGAATTTTTCAAAAGCGACAGACGCACCATCACTAGCCGCGTATACCCATATGGCGCCTCTTGAGCGCGTATCCTTTACCGTCGTCGTCTCTGTAGCCAGCGCTTGTCTGTGTTTTGAGGCCCGTCCGCTTTCCGTCCATATTGCTATTGACCGGGATACGAGTCGCCTGTATCCACTGGCCGATTAAGAGAACAACAATTCATGCAGTGTTCGTGGGTCATCCGCTTCTGGCGGCGTGTCGGCGAAGGTCGGCGAGATGAGTATGAGTATGAGTATGAGTTGGGGCTGACCACTATGATGATGGGAGGAAAGCAACCTTGGCAATGCTTGCCGGCGGCAGTTTCCTCTTTCCTTCCGCCTTCATCGAACGTTCTGTCTCTCTTGGACCTAAAATGCTGGAAAATACGCAGGACTGAGCAGTGAGGACATATCGGGGCAGCTTCAACCTCATCAGGTTCATTTAGCTCGATGCTTAGTCGTCTGGACATCTTTGTGTTTCGTTTCAGCGGCTTGGAATTCTTCCTTTCCTTGTCTTGAACGCATCTACATGTTCAAGAAGTCTGGCTCAACATCGACTTTAAATATTGCGAAACCATCCATCTGCCTAGCCAATCATTTGGGAATCTAGGGTAGTACACTGGTTGGCGAAGAGCAACGGAGCGCCAGCTGCTATTTCTGTTCAGATACTAGAATACATGTCTTCTATCAACGTGTTCCTTGGTTTCTATTCATGCCTTGATTCTGTGTATGTCCGGTTTTTTCGCGTGACCTAAAGCAATTGTATCATACGGCGCAATTCCCTTCGACTGAAAAATGCAAGAAAAATGGTCTATCACTCCGAACGAGGAATTCGACACCATGGGACTTTATACCGCAGACAAGGCTGCACGCGTGCTCCCGGTGCGGACGACACTGTCATGTTCTATGTTACGACTATAAAAAGGCACGGTGTGCTACCTTGACTTGTTTAGGCGGGGCCGTCTCGTGCTCATCTTCTTTAGGACACAAACCTTTCGGATATGTGAACCAAACAACGCGGAGACCTAATCTCGAGACGCCGCTCCTGGCAAGAGAGGATCAAAATGTCGCTTTGCGGGGTGCGAATGACTGGGGGCTGAATGAGTTCGTGGTGTCGACGGCGGGGAACAAGTCCCAAGTCGTGGATATCATCGTTAATAATTTGGAGGTTTCTTATGTCTCCCGACTTTCCAAATGTCTCAGGGTGCTGATAGGTCCTCCAGATCTCGTGAGTCCCAGCCGCCAGTAAAAGCAATTTTGCGGCTGACCGATAATGCCAGCATGGGCATGCGTTTTGGCCTCTGTACAGCTTCGAGTCTGACATGGGCTGGGGCAGTTATCGTTCGGAGAGGCCTCCTCAGCTGCCTGTTATGGCCCCGGCGCTGCGGGATATGTTCTCGATACCAAGGCGCGGACATGTGGTGTTCCGCGTCAAGTTCGATACGCCTGGGATGTGGATGTGTGCGTTGTTGAATACCTGAGATCTAGAAGGAAGCTGACTGAAGATCATAGTCCATTGCCATGTTCTCGTCCACATGCACTCTGGTGTGTACCGCGACATGGGTTTGGGTGTTCTAGAAACTAATGAGGGTATAGGGCGCTCGGAGGACGAGAGAAGGGTTGAAGAGAGTCGACGAATTCGTGAAATGTGTCAGGTATTTGTGCTGTCTGTGCCCTGCCCGGTTTCTATGCTGATTATGATGCGGAACTCCAGACCTTTTCGACCTGACGAGAGGTGCATGTGTGGTAGCTTATAGTTCAGTGCTTGTACGATTGGTTGATTAAGGAACTCGGTGGCCATCTCATCTCCAGTCCTCGTCAATCAGCTTCCAGATGATGAGATGCGCGCTGTCGAGTTTTCATTGCGTCGATATCGGCTTTCGCATTGTTCCAGTCGTAGCGCGCGTCGCGATGAGCGTGAGTCTGTAATCTAGGCGAAGGCTATTGGGGAATGTCTTGCACGCGAGGAGCTTCGTTCCGTACTCTCCTCGTCCAACGGTTGCCTGGTACCGAACCTTTCATAAGGTGAACTGCCCGTTTACTGGCCCTCACTTACTACTTAGTAGCCAAAGACGTTAATATGTTCTCTTTCATTGTATAGTTGCAGTATATAAGTTAACACCCGGCTGAGAGACAAGCCTCAGCTTCTTTTCAAGGAAGACTTCCTTCGCCGAGATCCAGAGGAGTCCCGGGGCGTGAGACCATCTACAACACATCAGGTCAACAGTACACACATGGGGAGACGCGATCCGAAAGGTTGATATCTCAGTGGGCGGGTTGATACTGCCGGCAGTGTCAAATTTCATGAGAACATCGTCCTTGCTGTGAGACGCTATCCGAAAGGTTGATATCTCAGTGGGCGGGTTGATATCATGATCACTGCCGGCAGTGTCAAATTTCATGATAACATCGTCCTTGCTGCGAAGGGATTCGCGGGTATTTAAACTGGGCAGGCCATTGAGGTCAACGGCAAGGTAAAAATGAAGTTAAATGAATGCTTACACTGCCAGTACGGATGTCACATAGCAAGTGCTGATCGAAAAGTAAAAGATCATGTAATAAAAGGTGCGCGGATAGACCACGACCAACGTCAACGCCATCGCATTGCATATCCTGAATGATTATCAGATGCACGGTCATGTAGCTCGAGGTTATGGTATACTTACATGGTGAGCAATCCACTGTTAATCGTGTATATGACGAGTTTGTCGATAACGTGGTCTGTACTAAGGACAAAGCATAGTGAGGAAATGATTGTGAATGTAGGCACCGCTGACCTTTTTAAACCTACTTGGCGGCATCTCGTGAGGAAAACGATCATGCTCGTCGAGATCAGGAAGTCCCCCGCGAGAGCACACGAAAGCGACGCCTTCGATAGATACTAGTTGCCAGTTTTTGAGTGTTACAGGCCAAACAGAGGGACTCTCACATCGATGGACGGGATATACAATTTCTGAAGCGTACTGATCTTGAATAAACTGAGTATGATGCGAAAGCTTTGCGTGATTCGGCGGAATGAAAGTGCGATCCAACTCGAAGGCTCCCAATCCTATGGAAAAACCCTCTCTAATGCCTCTAGGAACGTCCTCGAATCTGTCGAGGACCCCCGCAAGACGTAACTCCTCCTCCCACGCGTCCGCCTTGAATGGCGTGACAATGGGGAAAAGTTCCTCCTCCTCCCCTCCCCCGGCGCCTCCCCCTCGCTCCTCCGCGCCCGTCTCTCCTACCCCCCCCTCCTGCCCCTTACTTGGGACAGTTCTGGGCTCCGTGATCACGACTTCCACAGAGCGAACAACTGTGGGTGAAGAACGTGTCACATCCTCTGCCTCTCGCGACTCGCTTACATCCCACATTGGAATTGTAGCCGACGCAGTACTGTCCTCCCTTGGCGTCAACCCAGTAGCCTGAGGCGTCCTTGTGGCAATGGTGCCCTGGTCCTCCCGGGCAAGATCCCCAGAGGTGCTCCCAAGAACCACACCAGCAGCATTTATCCTTCTTCGTACTCGCGGCGGACGACGGGGCTGGGGCACGCGTTCCCGAACCTGTGGATTTCTGTCCTGACTGTTTCGACCGAAAGGAAGATTGCGACGACGACGACGACGCCACCGCTGATCCTTTGGCGGTGTCCTTGCGCTCCTTATCCATCCACTCCTGGGTGTGCGCGCTCATGCAATCCGCCCACGTCTGTTGGCCGAATATGGAGACGTCCATCGCCAGCTCCGACCGCCAGAACGTCGCAAGAACTGTCTCCATGTACATCTTGATGACCATGAATCCATGCGGCGACTCGCTGTTCCACTCCGCCTTAGTCGTGAGGGTCTTCAGAATCGTACGAAACTGATTCGCAAGCTCCGGTCCGTCTGGAAGGTCCATGTTGCATGGCTTGCGCTTGTAATGTTTCTCGATGCCGTCGCAGAACTTTCCTGAACTGTCCAACCACGGAAACATGCCCAGTGTCAGATCCGACACCACATTCCTCGGCGCAGCCTTCTTCACTTCCATCAAACCCGACTTCTCATTGAACTTGATCGTGTTCTTGTCCCGCGCGAGATCCCGACGTCTATCAGCCGCGCAGGCGTCTGCTGTGAATTCCGAGAATCGAATCAGCTCGGTCCACCCATCCGCGAGGATCTTCACGAGGTAAGCTGGGATCGCGGCGTTAGCTGCAGACGATATGTCATCGACCACCGCTAGCCTCCTCTTCTTCGCCTCCTTATCCGCCGCTGGGGAGATCGCGTGTTTCGAGGATGCGGCCGCCTCCGCTGCTTTCAGCTTCTTGTGAGACGGCGATCTCGTAGCCTTGGTGGACGAACCCGACCTCTTCCTCCGCTCGTCAAGCTTTATATAGCCTCGAGCTCGAAGCACCTTCTCCAGGTCCTTCTCCGACGCAAACATAATAGGCCCAGGCTGCGGGGAAAGCGCCGGCGCTAGTGAGTAGCGCGGGTGTCCCGAGGGTATTTCGGTCGTAACCCCTACCCGTACCCTCGAGTTACCCGGTCCCGCGGTGCGGGTGCGGGTTACCCGCCAGAATAGTCTCGGGTTGGCTCAGAACTCCTCTTCGTGCCCGCCGCTGACTCCCCGAGCAATTGCGCAGGGGGTAGCGACGTGCACGACACACACGACGCACACAATTGATGCCCACCCTGTTGTTATACAACAGGGAAGGGACACAATGGTGGTACATCATGGGGAGAATATGTGGGGGAGATTGGGGAGAACGGCGTGAGAAGATGGGAAGAGTCGAAGGAGAGCGCGGCGATGCAGAACGGGAGAGGTAGACATAGCTAAATGAACATTAGAATAAAAGAGTCAGATAAATGCGCACCGTTTTGGGCTGGATGCGTCCGCGACGCCGTCCAGCCCGCAGATCCATCACATCGCCGCGGCGCTCGCTGTCCAGCGATGAGGCGGCCTCCGTCCTGAGGGCTTGGGCGCCGTGTGTCCTTGTTAAACGGCGCCGTCGTGTAGACGAGTGCCGTGAGAGTGGTGCCGTCGTGTAGACGAGTACCACTACGAGCTCGCGCTCGCTGTCCAATAGAATGGTGGCCTCGTCCCGAGGGCTTACACGTCGCGGTGGGTCCTCGGATTGGTGTCGTCGCGAAGACTAACACCAGAATGCGCCACGGAACGTGTCCGATGGCGCAGCGGCTGGCGCAAAGCCAAACCGCGCCCAAAGAGCGAAGGAGAACATGAAAACAAGTTGAGTGAGCCCCAGAAAATTTTCTGGGGCCGATGAGCACGACACAGAGGTCGTGCTGTGGTGGTAAGAAGGAGAGCACCGAGATCTGAGCGGATCGATCGTTATCCGGCAACTGCCGGGACGATCGGCCAGCTCGGCGATCGCGGAAATTCTTTCGCCACGTCGTTTCTCGATGAATTTGGGCTCGTTTGAGCCCAAATAAATTTGATAATTTACCTAAAAATATATAGACTCTAATTGTATCATGACATGTGGTCCGACTGGACCACGGCACGGGTAAGAAAGGGTGACGCGGGTCACAGCGGGTTCTCGGACTGCGACCCCTACCCGGACCCTGACCCACCCGCATCCGTGACCCGGACCGGGTGCTCCGACCCGGG
>JADNRX010000893.1:0-18674 GCA_015501595.1 Hymenopellis radicata
TATCACCATTATCGGGTTCGACCACAAAGACGTGAAGTCAATCGACTACATGTCAACATACGATGACAGGAAAGCGATCTCCTTGGAGTTTTTCTCTGCAAGCGCCAAACGCCAAGGGCGACTCGCCAGGAAGGTGTTCACATCCCTCATGAACCAGGCAGAATTACTGGACATAAGGTCGATGTCGCGAGGTTCCTTGTCTCCGTCGTGGTGCAAGATGGCGCTGCTCAGCTTACCCACACTTACAGAAGTTTACCTCAGTGCTAGCACAAGCACGTGTCTTGTGTTTTGCCACTGCTTGCGGAAGCTTATGGATACGCATCCCAAGAAGTTTCCTAGATTGCGCGGAATATACGTCAGCAAGTTGTCGGAGGATCGAGTAACCTCTGTACAACGGCAACGACACATGTATAGACGGGACGAGGAGGCGCCGTACATGGAAATTACGGATGCCGCATTACATAGGAGGAATTATGAAGCCCTTCGCGACCTGGTGCGGAGTTACGAGGAGCGCGGTCATCGACTGGATTGGCTTGTCATCAGCAACAACGACTTCTGGTACTGGCCAGGCGTAGAGGAGACCCGAGAAATGGCGCGTATGGTGGGAACATTCATGTACAATGAGGAGAAAGTTTACCAATCGGAGGACAAGCCTACGATTATCGAGCCAACCTTATCATATAGATTCGAATCTCTGTTCGATGGGTTTACTGAATACTACTAGCTCACGATTAGGTTCATGAAATAGCCTTTGACCGTTGCTCCTACGCTGCAAAGCAGAGAGCTAGAATGTGGGTGATCGACCTACGAAGAGAGACGCCGGTCCTTTGTAGCCAAAGTTCGGCCCACCTTGCTCACGCAAAATTGTGGCAAACACAAGAGGTCGGACGTTAGAAAGGCGAGAGAGTTCTGACTAACACATACTCATTTTTTGGCGCCAGTACATTTACGGGCTTATATTCGTCTAACATTATCAGAAGTGTTGTACCAAGTACTCTACCTCACTGATATCCTCCACCCCTCATCCTGCAACTTGCTAATCCTCTCCCGCGTAACCGGATGCACCGTGTCGAATCCACCTCCCTACGCTATAAATCCTCCTTGATCCCAGGACAACCTCCGTTGTCTTCGCCACCTGATTCTCCACCATGTTCAGTACCATTCCTTCATAGATCGCACACAATTCCACCTGGCCTCCTCACTCCCTCTCACCCGTCTTCTGTGAGGTAAAAGTCCCATGGAATAAATCTGCGCATCATGCTCGTGGCACGCCATATCCCACACCAGCTCGAGGTACTCCAGTTCCGGTCGCACCTTGGCTTCAAGGTGTCGCAGATAAGTCATGAACATGGGCGTGATCATACTGTATGGCTCGTGTATCACGAGCCGCTTCAGCGCCGGGAGTCTGTGGAAGACCTCAAGACTGTGAACCGCAACGTTCTTGATCGTCAGGCTCTTCAACTTGAATTTCAGCTCGGATGACGTGGGGAACCAGAGTGGTTGTCCGCCCCCGTTGTCCCATTTGACATCCTCTACCAACTCGAGATGCTCAAGAGCGGCGGCCGAGATACGGCAGAATAGTAGACGAAGACTGACGCCGCAAGGATTTACGACGAGGGATTTGACTTGCAACAAATTTCCCGTAGTAGTATCAGGCGTTTCGTATTCATCGGGAAACGAGATATTTCCTAGTTGGATACGAGAAACGTTAGTAAACTGCCGCAAGGTAGCAGCTACGGAGTCGAAGGTACACCCCGAGAATGAGACGGTGGAGACACTCTGCCATAGAATGTCACGGAACGGATTCTTTAGGTGAGAGACAACCTTGAGGTCATTCAGCAGCTCTCCGCGAACACGAACACTGCTTAAATGCGGAAGGAAACCGCAGATGGACGTAAGGGTATGGAGCGTCATACCCGGTAGGCTGACCGAAATGTGGCGCCAACGGTCCCTGCTGTCGAACAATAGACACAAGATCATGTTGCGGTGGTCATCGCTACACGACATCTCATTGTGCAGCTTTTCCGACCCTAACTCGAGGCTCAACAGCATCTTATCCGACCGTTCGATGTAGTGGCGCGCCCGGAACAGATCAAGTGCGCCCTTGAGGCGAATAGTGCTCCATAACTCTGGCATGCCGAGGGCGACGTTTCGCCACTGCTGGCAGACATGACTGAGCATCAACGGATCCTCGCTGTAAAGGCATGCGAATATGCGGCGGATGATGCTCTTAGGAAGATAGAGAAACCCTTTGAGTGCATCCGTCTTAGCCTTCTTAGTCACGTTTGTAGAAACAATCTGATGTCGTGCTCTGAGTAAATGTGAGAAGGATGTTAAGTCAACAGCAGGATCAACAGCACTCACTTCCTCTTGGTCCCTCGGGGATACATATTGCAATTCATGGTCTGGAAATTGATGATTGGTGTCCTCATTAAGCCGCTCTTGCTTCTGTGGCGGGTAATTGAAAGTCGGATGGGTGAGGGTTGGAAGTGGCGTTCAAGTACATCGCAATCATTATCCTTAGGCATTATAATGACAGGTCCTATGAATGCAAGCGAGCGGCGAAATGGAGCAGGTAACTCAAAATATAAATGGAAGGAAAACCGCAGTGGTGGTGAAAGAACAAGAAATGGAGGCGCTGTCACCGCGTGTTGTCCATACCCGGCAAAAAACCGAATAGAGGCGCCGTGATGGAAAGGCGCAGGCGCCTAAATGAGGCACACAACGATGTCGAGGCTGGCGGATCTCGTTCTTCGCGTCGCCGAGTATCACGAGTTGGATCACCATTGGGATAATCCTGGTGTTTCCATCTTCGTCCACGGTCTGATGAAATCCTTCACAACTCGTTTAGACAGACACAAGGCAATGAGATCGTCATGTCGCAAAGTCGAGCTGTTCAGTGAGTTCTTCTACAGTGAGAGGTGTCGGGTTACGAAAGCGCCACGGGTAAGGGAAGTGGAGGCTGAAGAGGATGTGCCATGGGTGGTGACACCGTGATACTTCTGATAATGTTAGATGAACGTAATGTACCGGCGCCTAAAAATGAGTATGTGTTAGTCTCTCTTAGTACTAACGTCCGACCTTGTGTTTAAAACAATTTTGCGAGATCAGGCGCAGGCGCCTAAATGAGGCACACAGCGAAGACGGTATACAGCACCTGGCAAGTCGCGTTGGGGGCCTCTTGCTGGCAGGATCACTCGATGATTTTACATGTGTGAAGGCATGGTGGTCATGTCATGGATATGTGAAGACATACAACGAGAATGGAAGAGAGCATTATTTTCATTCCCTATGCTATCAAGGAAACAACACCGCCGGCCTCCTTGATTTTTCGCCTGAAATGAATGGTTAAGATACTGATACAGAACGATGGAAGGGAAACGTACTCTGCGATAGCCGAAACAAAGCGTGCTTTTACGATGAAGGGGAGCTTCGGCAGTCTGACAACATTATGAGTTAAGATGAAATGAAAATTGTTGAGAGCGACGTACAATCCGGTGCCAAGGACTTTTCCATACCCAGCCGCGAGAGTATCAATGACGGGTACAACTTCCGAGTTCTCAGTGAGACCCTTCTTTCTGCTCCTCCGGCACAAGACTCCACAGTTTGTCGACATTGATAATCGGGCGCCAGGTCGCATTGCGGGTAAGGTGGAAGTGGCGCATACCGACCTTTCCAAAGTAACCAGGATGGTACTTGTCAAAGTTTGTCCTGCAGCTCTGTCAGTAAATGCAATCGATTGTCCACCGTCTAACGCACCTGTGGTGGTGAGCACCACCGGCGAGACCACGACCACCCGGATGTTTGCGGTGCTTTCCTACACGTCCATGACCGGCTGAGACGTGGCCACGGTGCTTGCGAGTCTTTGACAAGTGTGTCGGCATTGTGTTCTGTAGTAGATTGCGTTAGCATATATCGTGTCCTCGCAAGTCATCCATCTCCGCGCTATGCCATCCAGCCCAATCCAACCCAAATTTTCCAGCTAGCGGTCCATTCACGCAGGATGCGGCAACGGCGACGAGCAGCATAACAGTGTAGAGGCTTACCTTGAGGAGGGGATGTCGAGACGCGGCGTCGGGAGGACAAAAACTGTGGGCTTGTGCTGGTGGATTTGTTTGGATCAAAGGGTGATTGACCAAACAAGTGGCTGTGAAGTCGCGAGTTTTTTCCCATCCTGCTTCTTGTCCTCGACCATCTCGGTGAGTTTTGCTTTTTCGTCGTTGACCTTCAATGATGTCGCCTTTTGGCTTATTTATTGTCTGTGAAAGCTAATGATCACATCTTTTTTACTGAGCTCCTCTGCTTTTTGTTGTTCGTTTTGCTAACCGCTTTCAACAGATCTTTTCTTCCTGTTCTTAGGCTTGTAAGTCTTCGTTTACTCTTCCCTTCAAAAATGATTATAAACATTCATTAAACACGTCCGAGTCACCGACGATGGCGATTCCTTGAATGTCAACGACATGCATGGCTTTATGATTTTTCTCTTCCGTCCGCCTACTTTTTTGCACTTTCTGACCATTTCCTCAGGCTCGATGAACGCCCCCGAACGAACTGAGGCTTTTATTCTCGACGAAGGCGAGCTCCCGTACGCCCGCTTTCCCCGTCTCTGGAAGATGTGACCGCCAACCGCCGCCCAACCAGAGTCATCGTCACCGAAGACCCAAAGATACCGAATGCCGCCACATTCAAAATTATGAAGCAGGATCACACGCTCGGTAACATGGTCCGCGCGTAAGTGGCCTTCCCTTTGGTCGCTATCCTTCTCATTCTTGCCTAGTCAACTACTCTCCATGCCCGAGGTCCTTTTCGCTGGATACAAAGTCCCACATCCTCTGCACCCCTACTTTCTCATCAAAGTGCAGACCGACGGCAGCATCACTCCGCAGACTGTCGTCGAGAACGCTTGCAAGAAACTGATCGGGTCATTATCATCTCTGGAAGCGAAATTCAAACGCGAGTTCTCCTTCCGCGAGGTGGAGACGAGCGGTGCGCCTGGGGAGGCTAATGCTGCCAACCTTGACCCATATGGTGGGACTACAGGCGCATCGGGTCCATGGGGTGGTGACAAGGATTACTTGGACTTCTAGGCGATCGTGTATATGTTGTATTTCTAGGTGTATTTCATGTTATCATTAATGTATTGGATTTCTGAAAGTGCTTGAACACAGTACCTATATCTACTCGTGAATGCATCTGCTGGTATTAAATTTCCATGAAATGTTCGAGGGCTGGGCTGAGCTGTTTACCATCTGCGCCGTTCTTCATGATAAATCTTTAGATCTTCAGGGATTTTCTTATTGAAGGCGGTCTCGCGCGAACAGCGCATCGTCAGTCATCAACATTTCGAGCACCGGAGTTGGTGTTCGATCCTGGGTCTATACTGGAAGCTAATTGACAGTGTTCGTACTTTCACTCCTCTCGTCTATACATACCTGACGAGTTGGTGCAAACAGCTTGCCTACACTATTGCAAAGGCTGCATTGGACAAGATGTCGATCACCCTCGCCACAGACTTTGCCAAAACGAACGTGCCTATCCGCGTTAACCTGGGGTGTTTCCTTTGGAGATGATGGCCCCAGGACGAAGAGGAAATATGAAGACTTTTGTTCTCCCCAAGCGGGCTGGAACGTAAGTGCTCTGTAGTGCTTGATCGTTTCATTTCGGCTGATAGGATGCCCTTACTATTAGCGTCCGCGAAATGGCTATGACTGCAACGTATCTCGCGACGTCTGAGGACACCAATGGAGCGGTAGTCTCTGTGGATGCCAACCATGGGGGCCTTTCGCTGCGGTCAATCCTTGAGCTTAACACTAACGTATCAACCACAGACTCAGACTGTAATACAAGAGCATCCTTTTGTAGGTCTTGTCCCCATATTCTGCGCATCTTCACGAGTCCGAACGAGGCATGATAATGCCATCCTTCAAATTCTGTCTGGTTTGATAGAGGTCTGGGATAGGATTGAAGGTAGTGGTCTAAGGTGCAAACCCTAACCCTAGACTGTGGCTCGCCGGCTTCGTCAACTCGTGATTGTATTCAACTTCGTACAATGATCAAGGATTAACTAGAGACACGCCTCCATCGATCTTTATGTCGATGCCATTAGTGTAGCCTGCCGTGGCCAAGTAGAGCGCAGTGCTCCCCATTTCCTCCTCGCTAAGTTGCGGTCAATCAATGGTCCATGATATTGATAAATATTAGACTTACGTTCCCGCTCTCCTGGAAGGCACCGGGGCCACGAATCCGGGAAGAGGCTTGGTATTCAGGTCGTCCAACAGCTCCGCGCTCAATTGCGACGGGAACACGCCAGGTGAGATTTGATTAATGCGAATAGGAAGTCTCCTAGACGCGAAATGGGTGGCCAGCACGACTGTGATCTTGTGAAGAGCAGCCTTGGAGGGACAATAACCCAACTATGTCATTACCAGTCAACCGAGTGCATCAGACAAAACAGAGTGCTCAGGTACTTACCGCGTTGATGGTTACATTCGAACGGATATAGGTTGCAGCACTAGAGATGTTGATCACGCTAGAAGTAGCGTCCGCGCCGCGCGAGCGAGCACCAGCGAGAAGCAGATCGGTGAAGGCGCGTATGACAAAGAACGGCGCGATGCTGTTGATGGTAAACATGTCGACCCAGTCCTTGAAGGACTCTGGCTCCAAAGGGTCTTCAGCAGCCATCTTTCTGCTCATGAAGCCTGCTTGATCAACGACTGGTCCATTGATGCCCGCACTATAGAGATATGGTCAGTATTAATACGCAAAGTTCTGCGTTCGAATGCGTACTTGTTTACGAGAATATCGAGCTTTCCATCTTGAGCTTTGACAATCTCAGCCGCCTTTTTTACAGATTCTTCATTCGTGACGTCCAGTTGCAGTCTGAAGTAGCGTGAGCAGGGTTTCCGCGCTGAACACAGGACACCTACGCCACAAGAGAACCACTCAAACCCATCCCGGAGGAGACGGCGGCCTCCAAAACTGCCAGGCGTCGGCCCGTAATGTAGACCTTCGCTCCATTCTTCGCGAAGACAGTCGCTATCATCAAGCCGCTGTCAAGAACTGTTAGTCCCAAGTCGACGCGTCCGAATGCTGGCATTTACATTCCAGTTCCAGCTCCCGTCACGAGTGCAACTTGACCAGTAAGAGGGAAGCTCATTGTGATGGCGAAGGAGGTGTGAATGAGTAGATGGCTTCTTGACCCAGCGACAATGCCTTTTTATAGACTCGAGCCTGTCCGAATCGACCAACTGATGATCATCTATGTGCGCCCAATGCCGCGTTGAGGACCTGATTCTTGGTTATTAGTAAGTGCTGAAAGATCAACGTCTGAACTGTTTTGGACTGTTTTGTTGGTCGCCGCCCGACTCCGCTTGCGCGCAGTACAGCCAATAGACTCAACTTACAAAGCTTTTACAGCTTACAAGTAACTCCTAAATCTTGCGCTGGGTGTTCCAAACATACAGAAACACTAATCTTCAACACTGTATGAGGGTCCGAAAGGCAGACCGAAAGCAAGGTAAGCGTAGTAAATGTCAAAGACCAATCCGGCGTATCAACTGGTATATCAACTTTTTACAAAGTAAGGCTCAACTATTGTTACAGATATTTCTCTTTCGACCGCTCGAAAAGCGTCAATTACCGCACAGCATCGCGCGCTCCTTTCGACGAGCGTGCTGACAAGCATCGATCAAGATCTCCTTGACCTCCTTCCAACCTGACCCTCCTTTGATGTCCGACAGAAACGGAAAGATCCCGTTGAGAAAACCAGCGACCTTCGCATGCCGTGTCACTTGCAGTCGATGAACCACCAGAGTATGCAAATGATGATCCATCGCCGGATAATCCTCGAGCACACCCTGATCTGGGAACAAGAGCGGCAGTTTGAGATCAACGAGCTCGGGGCAGCATCTAGCAAAGTCTGGCAGGACTTTGTAAGATATTGTCTCAGCAGATACGATATGGAGAGACCTCAGGTGCGCCCAGTGTTCTGAAGGAAAGATAGCGGAGCCCTCTGCCACCGCCAGCTCGCCATGGTACGACAGGTGCTGGATTTCGTTGAAGTTGCTCTCCAGAAGCGGTTCAAACACCGTCATGGTCGAGGACTCGTGTGGCGACGAAACGCGCTGCTGACTGTTCATGTATCTGATATGCAACTCAGTCAATGAGAAGTGGCCACCTAGCTGACTATGCAAGTCAAGCATGGCTGCGCTGCGCGCTTCATAGGCCAGGTTCGCCGTGTCTTTGAAGTGCAGCTTCTTCAACACGCCCGCGCTCAAAACGTGGAGGATGCGACACATCATAGTCACATTCGCGGCGATATCCAAAGACGTCAAGACTTGGAATCCGCTCTCTGGGTCAAGGTTTCGCAGCCGGGGGACGCTTTCCGCGACGCGAACGGCGAGGCTTTCTAGTATATTGAACGACGATAGCTGAAGGAAAAAGTCAGGATCGACGGGGTGAGAGGTGATGGACAGAGTTCGCAGCCTCTCCTTGGCCGGTTCGAGAGCAATGGCGGGGCAGAAGCTCGAAAACAGGGGACCCTGGGTGTCCCCGGTACCGCAGGTAACGCGCAGTGTGTCTACGAGAGGCAGCTCCGTCATTGCAGCTCGAACCGATCCGAAGGCGTCGTCGGCTTCTGGATTGGCGTCAAAGGCTATTTCCACCTCGCACAGTCGAGGACTAGAATAGATCATGAAGAAAATGGTGGGGTCCGCTGAAAACAACATATCGATCTTGAGCCTGCGGAGGTTGGGGAAGATGGTCTTGCGGTGCTCTGCAAGACGGGTGTAGATTCGGGGTGAGTAGCTTCCTCGGGACGCCGGATCGCACGACAAGGATTGTACACGACGGGTATAGATGTCGAATCCCTCCCACATACTGGGTGAGATCTCTTAACGTCTGCGCACAAAGTTCAGCGTCACACGTATTATGGAGGAAACATAATCACATACGCGGAAATTTCGGGAAGTCAAAGTCTGCGGGAAGAGGTACAGAAGGGGTTTCAACCCATTCAATTCTTTCCAGAGGCTATCCAAGGCGGCCACTTTGAGCTCTCGCGCAGCCATCGCGATAGCCAGCACAGGATGTATCTTCTGTCCGGTTACACCTGCAGGCAGTCCACTCCGGTTGACATCAGCCTTCAAGAAGTCACATATGATGGTTAACAAATCACTGTTCTTGAGGACTTCATGTACTGGATTGAGGATGTCGGCAACCGGAGTGGGGGCGTCTGGGGGAGAAGCCATGGTGGGAGACGGAGAGAGAGATGAGAAAAGCTGTACAAAGGAGCTGTATAAGCCTTGATTCGATTTCACACGCCATAGCGCTAAAATGTACTTATCCTGAAGCGCGCTCTCACGCTGTGAAAATTCGCGCACTCGATTTGCTATCTCTTCTGGAATTGCAATGCCAGTACCTAGGCACACATGTAGCAGCGAACTAACAACGTGCTTCAGTTCCCTCGAACTTCGAAGCGTTTAAGAACCAGACCTAGAGAAACGTTAGACCCGACATTGGACATAGACGCCATGACAATCGCATACCTCAGACCAACCTTATCGCGGTGCCTTTGATCGCACCGAACTGGCTGACACACTTCGTATAGGATACTCTTCACTGCCGCCCAACTAGGATCTCCCCAAATTTCAGAAAGATATGGGAAGAGACGGTCCAGGTATCGTGCCACGGTTGCCGGAGTTTCGACTGAGGTGGAAACAAAAAGGCTCCTCAGGCCGTGACTCATGACCGGGATATTGTCGAGGGGCCCGGCGGGAGCGAACTTGACGGGCAACGCGAGTATAACGAGGTCGCTGCAGCTAGCTGCAATCCGGGGCAGCACTGTGGACGAAACGGGATGTTTCGTAAGCAGACGAAGTTCCTTGAGATGGAGCCAAGACGATAGGAATCCATTCATGGTCGTGTCATCTAGCGCCAACGCACCGTCGTATGTGAATGCATGGAGTTGTTTCAAAGACATCAACGGCTGGAACACAGTTCGCGACGATGCGTGGAGGTTTTCCGGGATCTGGGAATCTTTGTACGACAAATCGAGGTGATTAAGCGAGTACTGCGATGCGATTTGCAAGTGAAATTCTTGCATCGCTTCACAGCGCTCTGGGTAAGACTTGCCAGACGAGTCTACAAATGATAGATTTCTCAAAACATCTCGAGGGAGGAGGCGAAGGATCCGAGGCATCATTATGACGCTGGCCTTGATATTCAGCGACGTGAGAGAAAGAAACCCGATTACTTTTGGGCCCGCTGTTTCTGGGACGCTATCCTGCATCACGACTGAAAGGTGCCACAAGTCTGCCAAAGAGGACAGAGCTACGAGGTGATCATAGTCCATGGGGTAATCTTCAATTGAGAGTTTCAATAGTTTGGATCTGAACGGGGTAAACGACGATGGTGGCAGAATTTGCCGAAGCGGGGTGAGGACAGGGCGAGCTTGACCGTGCGTGACTGGGGCGCGGTAGGTAGGACAGCCTATAGAAAGAGTGTCGAGGGCGACCACATTCCAGGAGAGCGCAGATATCGCCGCTGAGACAACGGCCGGTTCGGGAGCGGGGTCCATTGTAATTGTAATGGAAGAAAGTCGCGGACTGCCATGAATCAGCATGATGGCAGGATTCGAAGCAAACCAGGCGTCGACTTCCAACGACACAAGATTCGGCAGGAGAATCTTGTTCCGCTGAGCCAAGCGAAGATAAATGGTTGGGGAGTATTTCTTTCGTGATCTTTTATCCAAGGACAAGATGCGAATCCGGCCAGCATATTCGTCAAATTTCAGCCAGGTTTCTTCTGTGACAACGTCTGGTAAGACCTAGAAAGCTTTGTTAAATACAGTCAGTTTGGCAATGATGTTACCTACACGTAAACCGTCCGGAGTCAGTGCCTCTGGGAAGACACGTAAAAGAGGCATAAAGCCCTCCATTTTCCGCCAGAGCGCGTCCAGAGCCACCGACGAGACGGACTTGGTTGTCATCGCTAGCGACAACAGGTTTTGGGAGCATTTCTGCTTGCTATCCCAACCTGAACCTTTGAGGACTTCGCTACATATGACAGACAGTAAGTCCGCATTGTTTAAAACAGACTCGACCGGATTGAGCTCTGCGTCCGTATTTTTCATAGCTGAAAGTTGTCAGATGCAGAACAAACAAAGAAACACGAGAAAGACAAACATGAGCCTCGTGGCTGGCTGAAATTTCAACAAAGTTGCAGAGCCAGGCGCTAGCATTCCTGAATGCCGCACCCCATTGCCGTCAGCTTTAGAACAGTCGTGAAACGTCGCGCGAATGGGGGACATTTGTTACTTCATGAAGCTATTGGAGGCGGAGAGGCCGGCCCGCTCATTCGTTCACCGATCAGTCCAATCACCCGCCCTACTCTTGCTTGAAAGCTAGGAACAGTCTTGATGAATTTCTCCAGCATTTCTCCTGGGCCTCCCGCTACTTTATGAAGGGCTTACCAGGGATGCCAGTGAAATGGACCAAATTCCCTCGTGGCCCATGTCTTCTGACCACGTACTTCCCTTGCACTTCCCCACATCCCCCACCACACAACAAATCCCGCCGGCCCGCCGATTGTGACTAGATGGATCTATAACTCGCCCAGGTGATACCCCAAGACATGTTCGGAGAAACTACACGTAAATGGCATGGGCGGGCACCATATAAAACTGCTTCAATACAAGGTCATTCGCCATTCAGCTGTGACCGACAATGTACAGTCTTTTCAAGGCCATTACTATTCTTGCGACCGTAGCAACGACTTGGGCAGCAGAATGTACAGTGGACCGGAACACCGATGGCTCTGACGACACCTCGTTCATACTCAAAGCATTCAAGGACTGCTCAAAAGACTCCGTCATTACGTTCCAGCAGGCCAACTACAGCGCGTACACTCCTATGTCGTTTACAGATCTGAGTAAGTCCGTTTCTGTTACATTCAAGTTAAATGATAACTAACGCGATTACAGGCAACGTCACGATTCATTTGGAAGGAAATCTCAATCTGCCAAACAACATTACTGCTGTTCAGATTGCTATCAACGAGACGAAGAATCAACCGTCTGTACGTCTCTCTTTGGAAGAATCCCCACACTCTCGATTAATCGCCTATCGCCACCTATAGACTTACGCAACCCCGTGGTTCTACTTTAGTGGATCAGACGTCCAGTTGATTGGCTCCGACGAGGAGGAATGGGGCAAATTCCATGGGTTTGGCCAACAGTGGTGGGACATTGGAAATCGCGTATGTCGCGTCAACTTCGTTGTGATGTCGGCGCACGCTAACCTTCAAACACTTTTTAGACCCTACGACCCCAACTAGGAACATTCAATGTGACGAACGGGCTGCTACGGGGTCTTAAGGTCATCAAACCCGTTGCATGGGGATGGAACCTTCCCGGCCAGAACATCCGGGTGGAGAATCACTTCGTAGACGCGCAGCCTAATAACGGTACTCGCGACAACACTGTGAGCTTCCCTTTCAATACGTGAGTTTTCCTTATTCCAGTTTTCTATATGCTGAGAACCGTTCACAGTGATGGTACGGACTTCATGCTAAGCTTTGGCACCTAACTTGACGCGCTCGTCAGGCATTAACGTCTCTGGTCACAATATCACTATCGACGGGTTCGTACTATCCTCGGTTCTGAACATCTAGATTGACTACCGTTTTCATAGGTATTATGGCCATAACGGAGATGACTGTGTCTCTGTCATCAACGGTGCACGAAACGTTCTCGCTCAGAACGGATTCTGTGGTTTCTCGTCTCATGGCCTATCCATCGGCTCCTTGGGCAGGAACGGCGCCGTGCAGACAGTCGAAGATGTCATCTTCAGAAATTGGACTATGGAAGGAGCTGTATATGGGGCCCGAGTATGTGCTGTTTCCGAGCGCACTTCTTTAACTGAATTTTGGAAAGTTCAAAAGTTGGACTGGTGGCCAAGGCCATGCTACCAACATTACTTGGGAAGACATCACTGTCGTCAATGTATCGACTGCCATATTTATCACTCAAAAGTACGTATCGCCGTACCCATTCGAAGGCGAAATCACTGATTGGTTTGCAGCTATTACGACCAGGTATGAGTATGACCGGTTTGCCTTATCTATCATTACTCAAGTCTTTCTAGGACAAAGGCGAGCGACCACCGAATACAAACAAGACCAGCACAGAGATATCGAACTTCACTTACAGAAATTTCACCGGCACACTAGCAACTAACTGGAGTACGTCGTTCCATTCCATCGCGCCTTCTCCTTCTGATGATTTTATAGCGGATGGTACATGTATCAGCGACCCCTGCTGGAACTTCGTTGAAGGAGTTGACACCACACAATCCATTATCCTCGACCTCTACCCCGATACTGGTACGTTTGTCATGATGATGCTGAGTTGTTACCCTTTCTGACAGTCTATCAAGCTTTGAACCTCTCCTTCCTCAACATCGACATACGTCCCGCAAATGCAACGGCTAATACGACTGTCATATGCGATCCGGATGCCCTGACCGATGGAGAGCAGGCCACGCTTGGATTTGAATGTCAAGATGGGCCTTATGTTGTAACGGAAATCGAAGACTCGGATGGCAATGCCGCGCTCGGGCTTATGATGAGCAAGGGGGCCTTGTTCTCGTTGGCAGTGGGCTGCCTTGTTCTTGTAATGTAAAACATGGAGGATAGCATTTTAGCAAATTGCATACAACAGGGAGAACATAATGAAACCATAAATACTAAACAAAACGAGTATGAAGAATGATACGACACGAGATAAAGAGCAATAGTATCACCAAGCAAGACCATCATCGGTCAAAGTCGACGAACTGTCTGAACGATGTAACGTCGTGTCGTCCACGTCAGAGCCCTGTGAGGCCGATAGGAAGGAAGATGAGCTATATGTACGAGCTGCCGCTGCGTAGGCCGGGTTGGAACCCTGTGAGGGCGGTGGCGGAGGATCACACCAATCAATGGTCTCGCCACTGGTTGTGTTGTAATATTGTAGAAGAACGTCGATCTTGCCGAGCTGCTTTTGTTTCCTCAGCTCTTCGCGATCAGCGGACGGCAAGATGACACTGGCCTCCCCGTAACGCACCCATCGACTAACGATGAATTCCAAACGCAGGCGACCGGAAAGCATTAAAGGAAGCAGCCCTTTACTAATAAAGCACAAGGGACGGGGATAAATCTCCCTGCCGAAATCCCAAATCTCCATGGTTAAACTCTTTCTCTCTCCTGATACACACCAATCGCCGATGGTGTCGTTGAGCCGACACAACCAGTGGTCAATGTGGCCAGTATCAGGCGTCTCGAAGGCCAGCCTCAATTGCAAGAGCCGCCCACAGAGCGTAGACAACAGATTCTGGAGAAACCAGAAGTCCTTTGAGAATCCCTCGGCATGCGACGAGATATTTTCCCCCCGAAACTCAGCGATGTCAATGTCGCAACGGCGCCCCAGCGTTGGACAAGTTCATGGACTAGTTGAAACGGCGACTCAACATAGTCCTCAGGCGACGAAACTGACCAGCGCAGTGCGAGCTCGAGGTGCTCCAGGACGGGGACTGACGCGAAGCTTTGCAACAATGTTCTGTCGCCTACAGTGAGGCGACGAAGATTTGGCATTACTAGGTTTCGGGGAGTGAGATTTGCACCTGTGTTCTTTGCAGGTATGGCATAGCGGAGATCGACTGATATGAGGGAAGGGTTATGTTGTAAAATATCCAAATAAAGATCTGGTGGAACGACCGCGCGCGATCGAGTGTCGCTGAAGTGGGTTAAACGACCCAAGGGCACTGAGGTCAGAATGCCTTGTTCATTGGACCCGACGAACGATACCGAAACCAGATCTGGGATGTGCGACAATACGTCGGACCATGGCTCGTCGCAATCATCGCCCATCGCATCCAGGACGATGGAGTGGACGTGATGTAAACGCCCCGCGACCGGGAGTAGCATGTCCCACTGTTGACGGGTTACAGCAATTTGAAGGCTTGAAAGCCTGTCGGAGAACGACAAAAGGCGTTCCCAGGAGGCAATATCCCCGGCGTAATCGACGTGAAGCCGGCGTCGGGCACAATGTTCCATGGCGAAAGAGATATTATCCTTTTCTTGAACGTTATGAATCTCGAGAGACGGCACGAGTAGAGCCCATGAGAGGCCATGGCACACTCGAGCCCATGTCGGGTGGACGAGGGAAAAACATGAGTGAGCGTCGCAGAATGATTCGACGTTCAGAGGTGTGTCGTCGGTACTGAGGCAAAATTTGAATATCATATGGAGGATCTCATCTGGCAAGCGTCGTATTGGTGCGAGGACGGCGCTGAGCCTGCCTTGGATTTGTTCAACGCGTAGTTTGCCGCTCTCCAGCAGTCCAATTTTCGCCCTGAGCGAAGCGATAGCATCGTCGATGTCCCGCGCATCCTTGTCTAGTTCGTCGCGCATGACGTTGAACATTGACGTGCTTGGTGCACTGGGAGTTTGGCGGAGGCCTTCCTCTACCTTGCCACTATAAAGTTGCCATTTGGATCGGCGAACAGACAACGATTCCTGGCCATCTACAAGATTGAAAAGGTTGTGCATGGCTAACGACAAGTCAGAGATTGTATCGAGACAGTGAGGGACATGACAGACCTGGCCGGGAGATAGAATATGGTAGATAGTGGTAGAGAGTCAAGATGTGCTGACAACAAACAATAATGTCGTGAACCAATAATGCTCATCACATGATGAGAGTGAGGCGTCTTATTTGGGAGCAGTAACAAAAGGATATCACATTATCGTTATGGAACAAACAAGCCCCAACAGAGTCCTGTATTTTTACATTGTTAGTGGCAGGGTGCGAGTGGACCAGATATGACACTCACGAACTTTAATCAAGATGACTTCCTTCAATCAAGACAGCCCCCAAGGTTTCATTGCTTCCCTGCGCATCTCCAGGTGCACAGGCTCCTCGGGGTTAAGCAAAATGCGGTGGAGGAGACGCCATAAAGACCAATGACATTGTCTGACGGAGCCCGACTTGGATCACTGAATGACGAGCCGCCACACTCTTTCCCAGACCTTAGGTAGCAACGAAAGCAACAGCTTCAGAGAAGAATAGGCGTAGAAACGTTCTCAGATCATCGAAATGGATGCGATGAAGCTATACGTATCCCTCGCGCGGCACAGTGTCCAAGGAGTGCCTTGTTCAGTAGTCTTTCCAGGACATCACAGAGAAGAGCATCTAGTACATCATCATCGTTGGAACCAAGAATCATGAGGTTGAGTCGGTATAGTCAAGATTCCCTGACCACGACAACAGAAAAGACTTGAGTCTGACGATAGGCCGCCCCGAACCGCCTTGCCGTTCATGAGGAATGTAGCTGTATCTAAGCAAGGGCTTAATTAATACTTCAAACGACTTGAGAGTCTTTTAATGCTCCAACCTGTTCAACCTTTTTCAGAAGAACGTTCTAGGTCGTCGCAAAAATCGTCTCAGCTGGAAGGAAACTTTTAGGGGCATCAACATCGGCAAAGTCGGACCGGTCACCTTGACTGTTGACGATCACCGTACGCGTGTCGCAAACTTTGGAAGGCACTGAAAAGGTCTTCATCTCGTTAACGGTATGCAACTCCAGAGTTCACTTGTAAAGCTGATGTTGAAGACATGGCAGGACGCGAGGAGAACCTACAGTGACCCGCTCCCATATTCTTCTCTGTGCTGTATCGTCGGTCACTAGACGAGCTGGTGGCTTGATCTTCGGTAAGAATCACCATCAAACAACTAGATAAAATTCTAATGCATTGGTAAAGACGATATGACTACTCCGTCGTTACCGGGGACCGAGTTCACCTCGTTGCTACTGTCGATTCCTCCCGATAAATACCTTCGTGACTCGGAACGCGTACCATCATATGCGGAACACGCTGCTATCCGATCCTCCCTCATTCCCGCGCGATTGAAGCTTAATCAACTTGATCTTGCTTTGCAAGCAGCAAAGAAAGTGCGGGACGATGCTGCGGCTGCTCTTCAGGACGAGAGTCTGCAATCGCGCCCGTCCGCAGCTTGCCTCCTGAAATCCTCGAAGTAATCTTCCGCTTCGCGTGTAGGAGAATATACCACATCGGTTACAAGGAACCGCTTTCCTTTCATTGGACCATTATTCGGGTGTGTCGCCGATGGAGAAGAATTATCATCAACCTGCCTACGCTGTGGGCACGATTGAGAGTACGCCTGTCACAGCTCGTTTCTCAATTGGATCTGCAGCACCTTCGATTTGTGCTCAAGTGCTCGAAGGACGCCCCGCTGCATGTCTTATGTTACGGTGTACTCAAAACAGACCTGGATTCTCAACGGAAATCTGCAGTCTCTGCGGTGGAGATGTGTAAGATCCTCTTCGCCTCCTCCAGTCGATGGAGGAACGCAGACATCCGGTTATCCAACTTTCCATTGAACGTCTTCTTACCGCTACATCATAATCTACCAATGCTTCAGGAGATCCACGTTTATGTTCGTCCTCCAATGTCAGTGGATCTCGAGGACTGTCGCGAGGTCAAGCGCGTCTTTGAAGACGCCCCCCGCTTGAAGGTTGTCACTGTGTACCACCCCAGGACCCTTGTCTTTGATTTTCCGTGGATACAACTCGATGCGTTCTACTCTGGACGAGAGCACGAGCATGCTGAAGGCGACCTTTATGCTACCCATTGCGCCTACATGCTTGATGCCATCTCCCAAGCCCAAAATCTCCAAAATTTTGGATTTGATTGCGAGAATACGCGTATCATCGACGATGATCCATTTGGCCGACCACCTGTGGTTAACCGTACTATCCGCGGTCTCATACTCAACGAATCGAAGCTTATGGACCTCATCACACTCCCCGCCGCTGAGAACATGACACTCCGATTCCTCGACTATGACCCCACGCAACTCGCGGAACGTCTCCTTGTCTCATTCAGCCTTTTCATCAATCGCTCGCAGTGCAATATCACCCATCTCAAGGTCGATCATTGTCCCCCATAGAACGCTTCCGTGACCTTGCCACCCAACTTCAAGGGCTCACCTCATTACAGCTCTTCTACTACAAACGTCGGTCTTCAGAGATCGACCCCCTCATCAAGTCTGTGTTCGTGTTCCTAACGGGCACAGACAAAGATTCGCCTGCGCTCCCAGCGCTGCATGATTTCCGTCTTCGAGTTGCCCCAAAATTCCATTTTGGGTCGTATTTGGAGGCGCAGGTGTTCACACTGACCAGTGCACTGGATGCGATGCTTGGGATGGTTAACAAACACTGCTCCAGCTCGCCTCCATTCAGACTGACGCAAATCGGCGTTCATATTGAAACGGACCAGAAAGTGGCGCTTGTTGATGCAGTTCCGGATTCGCCGACCAACGCCGCGTTTGCCAAATTGAAGACGTGTAGTGCCGAGGGAGCGCCCAGGATTGACCTTAGGATACGCAATGTGTAAGATAGTTTCTCTCGCTCTTGGGAGCTCTTGTTCATTGGTGTTTTTCTAGAAATATCATTTAATGGCGCTCTGATTGGAGTGGTTCATATGGAAGGCCGCGTACCTCTTGGGATGGGTATTTTTAAGAGTCGGCTACTAGGTTTTGGAAAGGTGTTCACGCGACGACCTCCATGTAGCTTGTATGACGCGAATTGCTATTGTTGCTCGGCTCAACGATTCCGGAC
>JADNRX010000894.1:0-18616 GCA_015501595.1 Hymenopellis radicata
TCTCGTTCTTTTCCCACCCTCCACTCCCATCACGCATCGACCTCTGTTGACTGGGTTAATGGAGACGCTTAATACACTCAATTCATGTGCCACATTTCATGGTGAATGTTTACTCATACTAATCTCCACCCGTTGTTCTGGGGATCACATATTTCTGGTAGCGCTCGGTCGATGGGCCCACCCGCCCTCGCAGCTGACCGCGTCTAACCTTGGAAAGTCGATCGCCGGAGCCGAAGGTTTCCCCAACCTTTGCCCATACTGTACTCTTTCGACCGCTTCTTCACATAACGCGTCACGGACCCTCGTGAAGTGAAGATCTAGATGTAGCATAATGCATCACGGCTTGGATTTTAAGGCACGCAAGGCCAAAAATGGAAATTTTCGCTGCCCGGCTAACGGCGGGCAGTCCTAATAAGGAAATTTGCGTACATTTCAACCCTAATGAAGATCTTCACGGGTGAAGATGTAGCATAACGCGTCACACCCCGTGAAGATCCGGTCGAAAGAGTACAGTACCCTTGCGCAGTCCTGAATAGAGACCTCAACGAGTCACCGAGTCACCGAGTCATCTGGTGACTCGACTCGCGTCGGGCACATCGGTGTTCGCACTCGCGTGACTCGTGAGTCACGTACGCACGAGTCCGAGCGCGGGTCTGAGTATCGGTCTGTGGGGCGCGAGTCATCATACAATGACTCGCAAATATTTAGCAATATATTTTAGCTAAATTTACAAAAATTTTCCAGAGCAAACGGTCCGCAACGTCTCGAGAACGAGACGTGCACGATTATCCTGCCCAATCCGGCGATCCGGGCCGAGTCCCGAAGCGACGCGTCAGCGTCTGATCGAGTGCTATCTCTTTCTTCTAGACCACCACCACCACCACCACCACCACCCAGGGAGTGACGATTGTCGCTCCCGCTGCTCTGACGATTGTCAGGCAGCCTGTGGGGTGTGGATTTGTGATCTGGATCTGTGCCGGGCCTGCTGCTGCTGGCCCTGCGCCAGTAGCAGATCTGGAGAACGAGTAGGACGACCACCTACGGACAGTCGTCGCTCGACTACAAGTCGGCGACGACGGCACCGGCGCTCGACTCCAAGTCAGCGTCCATATAAATGGACAACAACTTCAAGTCGTCTCCATAGAGCCGTGGACGCGTAAGCCCCAGCAAGTGGGCAGCATACAACGCGATGACGATAACGGCGATGAGGAGGAAGAGGGCGACGCCACGCTGAGGAGGAGGACGCGATGCAGTATGGAGGCAGAGGAGGAGGACGCGATGTGATGAGGAGGCGGACGACTCGGATGGATACATCAACGACCACCACCACCACCAGCACTCTTCCATCATCTTCCACCACCACCACCACCACTACCACCACCACCACCCCTCACCATCACCACCACCCCATCCTCATGCCCAACTGACTGTCCCCGTGCCATTGCCCGGGGATGCTCGCTGGGCATGAATATTTGGTGTACAACTCGCGAGTACTCACGAGTATCCGAGATGACTCGGACTCGGTGGTAATGACTCGCGAGTAGACTCGCGATGACTCGTGAGTCATCGCGAGTCGAGTCTGACGCGAGTCTGAACTGGACGTATTTTGGCGTGAGTACTCACGTCGCGAGTCGCGAGTCTGACTCGCGTTGGACTCGTTGAGGTCTCTAGTTCGAGGGCTCGTAAGCACCTGACGAAATCTTGTCTCTGACAATGCTGATGATCTCCTGATAGATGCCAGGCGGAATTGGAATGTTCTTATGGATCCACGGTGTATGTGCAGCGACAGCCATCTCGACCGGCGGAAAGAAATCCTCTCGGAAGCGTCCTTTCTCGCTTTCATCCCAAGCGAAACCTCCTTCCTGAAGCATCATGAAATGATGCATAAGCTTACGTTCTTCAGGCCATAGGAAGTCGCCGGGGTGCAGAGAATCAATGACGTCTCTTCGTTCTGCAGTGTAGCGACCCGTAGGTGTGAACTCTGCGGGAAATGGAGAAAGCGTAGGCATGTTTGCCAAAGGATCACCCTTGATATCCCGGACGACACGGAAGTGTTCAGGGAGCGTGGTACTGATAGGCTTCACCCTGTTCGCGACTTTCTTATACTTCTTTGCTGCAAACACACCTACAGGAGCATGTGATGTAGGATTCGGATCCGGTTCCAAGATGTCGAGCATGTTGACCGTGTGGAGAGGGTTTCTCTCGAGAATAGTAACAAAGGCAGGTTCGAAGGGCGCAACTGATGGAGGAACATGCAGCCGAGTCGAACTACCGAGGGGAATCCTTGTGTCATGAAGGTCTGCAGCACCGTACGTAGCCGCTGCCAAGACAAAGGAGCGTGTAGTGAAAGAGGTCTCTGCTTCCGACTTCACAGAGTCATTGACGAGAGGCTCAGTGAGACCGGACACAGAGATGGTGAAATTAGGTATAGAAGTGGAATCCTTAAAGACGTTTTGATCGTCTAAAGGTTTTCCGAATTGAGGCGTCCTATTCGAGTTATCCGAGTTGTGTGTTACCGTAATGACCAAGGCGACTTCTTCATTCCGTTTAAAATCCATTGACTCAATTTAGTCCTTTCGGAAGGAAGATTGGCCGGCGTCCGAGTCGAATAGATCCACAGTGGGAGCGAAACGAGGGTTACCACGTGTATGGGTAGGGACCGTCACGACCTGACCAGAATTCGGGTCATGAATGGTAAGCGCTTGACTCCCATCCATGTAATTCTGGGTGATCGTCTCTCCAAGAACGCTAAAGGGACGACCTAACAAGATGTCGTATGCAACCCCATCGATAACGTGGACTTGCAGGAACATAGTCAAGTCGCCAATCGTAAACGGGACGTTACGGCACATGCCAAGTGACTCATCAACACCTTTATTTGCAGACTGGACGGAGATTTTAATTTCCCTGTCCATGGGGAGGTTCGTGGCTCGCCACACGTGACTAGACATAGCCACGATCTGGGCTCCTTCATCAAGGATGGCCTCGGCCTCAAATCGGTGATTGATCGTCGGAATTATAGCCTTCAAAGCTTGAGTCTGTGCTCCCACGACGACGCCGGTGTTCGACAACGAGGTGTAAAACGCCTCGATCCGCTCCTCTTTCGTCCGGCCAGATGCATCGCGTTCGACCATTTCAGTGAAACGAACCTCGGCTGTATTTGCGACACCAGGCTCTGGACACGCCTTGCTGACACGACAGCCTTGAGCGCCTCCTCAAGTCTGGGGCAATCGCAAGAAGATCCCGGTTCGAGATTGTAGTCGTGCCTTCCATTACGGACTTGAACGCACGGTCTGCGGCCTCCTTCTCTTCAGGGGAGAGAGGCGTCTGTGTCCTATACTGGCGGTTTGTCCTGCCGCAAAGGGTTTCGGCTCTTGAATGTGGGCACCGGTGGTACCAGATCCGGCTCAACCACAGCACGCGCGGGCTCCTGGACGGCCTGCTTCGGAGACGACCTCAACGCGGCAGCAATCGTCGCGTCTTCATCTGAATCGTCACCCGCGTCGAAGACGTCCTCGATGTGCGCGAACGGGTCCTCGACATGCGCCTCAGAGACAATCTCTGGAGCCTTTGGAGGTACTGGAGGTACTGGAGACTTGGGCGGAGGAGGAGGATCGGAAGACGTGGGAGTAGGACCTGCAGGTGCTTCTTGCTCTACCGGGACGTTGTTCGCCGGCTGTCTGGTATGCAGGTTGTAACCATGCGAGGCGTTGCGCTGACCTCTCCCGGCGATGACATGCTTCCCAGGTGGCATCGGAGGACCAAGACGACCGCCTGTGGCGTTATACGCTGCGGCGATATTTGCGTCCCAGTAACTGTTCGCCTGCTGCTCTGCTATTACGCTCTCAAACGCCGTTGCAGGAACGATGGAGGCAGACAGAGGAATACGCGAATAGTCTTTTCGCGACGGGATGGTCTCCAACAAAAACGTCTGCCCGCTAGGAAGCCGAGCATCTGGATTCTCTCGGTTCCACTGCAAGACACGGTCATGAAGCGTGCCAGGACCTCTGGGCCAAGTACGGGAGCCATTTCGCAACATGCTCCGACCATTAGAGTCCACGGCCAGAGTGCCGTTCGCCATATCTTCCTGATGAACGCGACACGCCCTCCAGGTCTGGCAAGTCCCGCCACAGTAACATTCTCTAGGCCTTCGCGGAGGACGTAGAGGCATGACGGGCTGCTGAGATGGCTGAATTGGCTGCTGCACGAAGGCTTGCCTCTGCTGCTGCTGCGGCATCTGCTGAGGCGGCGCGTATTGCATTGGTGCGGCATACCTCTGTTGAACCGCATTATTCATCATCGGTTGAGCAGCGAGTCCCGCAGTCGTGAACGCAGTGACGATTGCTGACGCAAACGCGCCAGGGTCTAAACCCTCAATTTTTACCGTCGAAGCCTTATCCTTGTTGGCGCTTGACGTCGTGTACGTAGAAGTACCGGACAGGCAAAATTCAGCTTCCTTCACGATATCCGCTAGGTCGTGTGGCCTTAAGAGACTGTGATCTGGGTGACGAATTTCCAAACGACGCCCGACAATTTCGCGAAGATTCGCGCCCAAACCCTTGACGTAGAGCCTGGATAGCTCTGAAGCAGAAACGACTTGCTCCTCCTCAAGAAGGGCACCGATCTTCTTGAAAGACCGCGTATATTCGCCAGAGTAGCGAGATCCCTGGGTGCTTTATGCGACCGATCCGCAACCAGGTTTTCCAAGTCCGTAAGCTCATAACGACCCTTCGTCTGCGAACCAGGGTAAATTGCCATTACAGCGTCCTTGAACGCTGGCCACTTCAGTGGAGATGCCTTTGATTGCGGCAACGTTTTCCACGCCTCTCGATCATCCGCTGAGAGATAATGGAGGGCGGCCTCAACGAAGTCTTTCTCATCATTTTTGCCACAGTCTTGACAGACGCGGACTACATCTTCGAGGTAATCCTCCAAATCCTTTGGATTACCAGAAAAGGAAGGCGCGGACTTATCAGTCCGGGATGGCATTGTCTTTGACATAGCTGCAACTGGAGGCTGCGAAGAAGCCTGAGACTGCTGTTGTAATGGTGGGTTCGCTACTGGAGGAAAGTACCGGGGGCTGGGCCAACGCCTGTGAAGATGTCGATGGGACTGGTGCCGAAGACGGCCGGTTCAAAATATGACCGAGCTGAAGTTTTGATAGTACTATCTGGCCTAACGCAAGGCTTGATATCTCAGCTGCAATATCCTGTATTCCCGAAGGCGGTGATGGGGACAAGGGTGAAAAGGGAGATTGAGAGTGTTCCTCAACTTCCGGGGAAGGTGACACAAAAGGAGTGGTTGGTCCGCTCGGGCCCAAAGGACTCGATGGAGACTGAGGTCGGGATGGAACGTGAACAAGGCCCGAAGAGGCACTTGTCGAAGGATTGGTTGATGAAGAACTTGTGGAAGGTTCGCCGGTACATCTGGAAATGCCTTCTGGCTACATAGAGCTCGAGGAGAAGGGCAATTCTACGGTAGTGTCCATTTGCTATAAGCTCTACCAAGGGATATGGGAGGGTACCAGAAGGGTACCACATGCACGAAAATGATGGTGTTCGGAAGCAATACGGTGATATCGGATTTCAAGCTGTGGAATGTTCCGGGTAGGGCTATAGCACCCGTACAGCTGTAGCATCTTTTCCTTTCACCATCATATCCCTGCAGCAAGTCGAGCGACCCGACCAGACGGCACGCATATTTTTTTATCTTCAAGTCCGTCTTGCTTTTCCTATAACTAGTACAAACTCCCTGCGGCTGCCCCATCACTGTCACCCAATCCGAGGTGGAAAGTTGCCATTGAAGTCGGGTACATGCACAGACCGCATCTACCATGCTGGTCGCTGGACTGAGCATCCAGGTGAGTCTTGCCATCGTTCTTTTGCCACTGGCTTTGCTTACTGACCTCGTTATCAGGCTTTCACATTCTTGCAGGCTTGCCAAACGGATCAGCCTCGCGACGGCGTTGCATGGACTCGATAATCGTTCTCTCGTGATTTGCGCCTCCACCCCCGACTTCATCCTGCGCGCCGACATCCTCACGCGCTCCAAGTTCATCGGCCGCTGCCAGATTTTCTCGCTCAAAGACCTCATTTCGGTCCCAGAGTACGTGGAGTACGGCGTCCAGGAGGGCAGCATGCTCGTCGCCGCCATCCGCGAGTTCGGCGGGCTCACGTACGACCTCGCCGCCGTGTGGGACGTCCTGCGCAAGTCTGCGCGCACGCCGATCGACCCGTTCCACGCGCCGCCGTGGTCCGTGGGCATCGAGGAGCGGCTCGCGCTCGAGCGTGCCAAGCTCATACGCAGCACGGCGGCCCAGGCCTTTGAGGAGCTGCGCGTGCCCGAGGTGCGCATCCCCGCGGTCTTGGTCGATATACGGCCCGCGGCGCAGCGCGCACAGTACGGGGAGATCGACTACATATCACCTTCACCGTCTGCTCGCATTTATCTACTAGTACTTACCTATCGTCATTACTGTAACTACTAGTAGTCACTGTTTATCGTCAATGAATCGTTTTCACTCCATTCATGTGCATGTTCGCCGCTATCAAAATATCCTGAGCAATAACGACCTGACAGTGACAGAGTGTATATGCAAGTGTCTGCCGGGCATTGCTGGCTGCAGCAGCATTCAACGGAGGAACCCCAGACCCCCAAAAATAAGTATCATACAATTTTCCAGTTGCGCTCTGTAGCACGGTAGACCTGTAGAACTATAGTTAGGTAGTGACAGGCACGGTGCTCTACTGTAGAACAGGCCGTGTTATGGAGAGCTATGTAACGGGGGTCGATCTATAAGCACTATGAGCACTCTAGCACTACCGTAGAGCTACATAGACCGTATGCATTTTCCAGATGTACGGGGAACCGCTACGAAACGCCCTGACTTGGGGTCTCTAGATGGCTGTTTTGGTGCTCGTTTACCCGAAATGGTGGGCAAACGCGACGAACACGGTGAGAAATGGATCCCTCGCGGTGGGCTCCACTTGTGCACTCGAGTCCGGCCGTGCGCAAGAACGTATCAGTGCGCGCGGGATCCACTAATCACGTGTGGAGGAATCAGCTCAGAGAGAAATCAGAGAGTGAGAGAGAAAAAGGGATCTGATTGTGGGGGTGCTAAAGCTAGCTACAAACAGGCCTTGCTGTAGACTAAATACTAGAATGAAAAGGAGAGTCTCCTGATGGATGAAATCAGGTGGAAATATGGGGGAAGGAATGAAAAGGAAAAGGAGACGAAAAGGGGAACTAAGGCACCCGAGACGAGGGTGCAAGAAGGAAATGATCAAAGGCAATGATCAGAGGGGAGGAAGGGAGAGGGGAACCCAGGAACGAGGGGAACTCCTGGGCAATCCCGGAGAGAGGGATTGTAACCGATTCGTGCACAGGGAGTGCACGATCGGTACACTACCGTTCGGCATGAAGCCTTTCGCGACCCGGTCAAAAATCAAGGCGAGGAAAACCTTCCCCCAGGCTAATTCAAAGCCTTGAAAAGGCGTGATGAGGCAGAATTCGGCAGCGGTCTCTTTGGCCTCCGCGAACTGCTTCGTCTCTTTTCTGCCCATTACATATGCTGGCGGATCTCGAGTGAGGAGGTTTCGTCCAATGCCGGACTCGTAAACATCTGGTGGGATGCTCTCGTGGGGTATTCTGGGCCTGTTCAGATATTGCACCTGTTCAGGAAGATTATCGCGGTCGAGAGGGTATGCTGGCGGACAACCATTTCTTGCGAGGTCGACATATTGATAGCGGAAGATGTTAGTGAGATATGCGGTGAGTGCCTCTGAGACACGGCTGCCAAAGTTTTCGTCTGCAGACATGACAAGCGAAGATGTCTGAGTATAAGGAGAAGATGTGATCGTGGGAATACAACGTACAACCATGACATCGCCACCTTCCTGTTTCAGGACGAGACGCGTCTCCTGGATAAGAGCGCGACTACAAACGCGACATTGCCAACGGCCTCCTTAGAAACCTCACCGAAGTTCTCCGCATTTGATGAGGTCCTCGGTACCGTTGCAAGCCGCGTACACGACGAGGACAAGTACGACCTCAATAGCAAGACTTTTCGCGTCGGGTCCGGAATCTAACCGTCGATATGTAGTCTCATACGTTTCGTATGACCTGGAGTCGTTACGATACACTTTTGTAACACAATTCCTACGGTCCGGCTACGGTCTGCACTTGTTCATTTTTAGTGTCGGTCTCTTCAGTGCCGTGCGAGGTGCTAGGCTACGAGCATGAATTTCCATATGTATTCGCTACTGTGTTTGCAGATCGTCAATGGAGATAAATCACAACGCATATGAGCTCACCTGTTTAATTAAAGTGTCTTCATGTCCGGAATGCCAAGCGGGGAATGGTCAGATTGAGGTCTCGCCAGGCAAAGTCGCAGACGCGGGTTCGGATGGTACATATGCTTGGGAGATGGGATACAGAGATTTGACGAGCTGGCGCGCCTTGGCCGGGGGCGAAGGCGGGTCGCGAAATACGGGACATAGATTAGACGCGACCTAAGCGGTGACTTCGAAATGGGTGGTTAATGACGGCTGGCTTGCTCTCAGAACGTCGCCGTTGAAGGAGACGTCGTGCACGAATGGTGTATGGCCGAGTATCCGTGTACTTCGAATTTCGGCATGGTGGTAGCAAGCAAGCAGGTGAGTGGCTGTGTATAACTTTCCTCTACTCTTACCATCAGCACGACGAGGCCGTATCTACAGCGCCGCAACATTTCGCCTTTATGACCGGAAATTTGACCTTATTACATGTGAGGGACGCGTCAACGAAAATATGGGCCAAGGACCAACGTGAGTGAACTCACTACTCTTTCAATCAGCAGACATATCGGCACCATGCAGAAGACATGAAGTCATTCATTGAAATACTGCGTACATAGGCATGCCTGCATGAGTCCCTCCTATGCCTGATCACACCTCCACCCCTTGATAATCGCCGCGCGCAGTATTTGCATATCTGACATTGTGGGTGAAAGCATATCAGGAATGTTATACTGAGCGCGAGTTTCACCGTTGGGGACAAATGCCTCTGCTGGAAGTTGATATTCGCCTTGGTTTGGTACGGCATCAGTCCAGTTACTACTATGGAGTCGAGTAGGGACGCGGCGACGATCATCCTCTACCAGCTCCCAGTGCTCGAGGATGATTGTTGGTTCGTTAGTGGCTGAATTCGGGGGTGGGGGAGCAATAGCGATGAGTATGACCAGTTTGACTTGGTATGCAGTCTACCAAGGCTTGAATCAGGCAACAGCAGTCCACATTTTTTAGCAGACTCACACTTGTCAACCACCATGCAGCATCCGACTGCAAATACTGCAAATGCTCACCTGCACCAACTTCAAGGACAACGGTCGGAGATGCGGCCCCGTCTGGAACGAAACACTCGTCGGGCTGCTTGAACTCCTTGTTGGCTGTCGCTATGTGATGAGCTAGAAATAGAAATAGATGAGAATCACAAAAGCAGCACACAAACTGACAATGAACATACTGGCGCTCCCATGGCACGTAAATAGCTGGGCAGCCCTCTGGGGGCGCAAGATGTCGCTGAATGTGTCATTGACAAACACGACGAACCCGCGGCTGGCGACCTCGTGGCTGTTGCCAGGCATCCATCGAACTATGAGGTCGTCCCCGGTGTAGCTGACACTACAGCATTATGAGGTGACTGAAGTGCAGCGAACCAAAATTGACGTACCGAATGTCTTTTGAACAGGGCAAATTCTCGAACATTTCCTCCAGCTCATCGAGAGCGTCCGATTTGACAGTAAAAGGGAGACAGAATGCCTGCCTGCGGTATTGTTCAGCAAAGAAGGTCTCGTGTAGTGGATAGACATACTGTGCATTCCACTTGGTCAAAATGTCCATTTTGACATTGTCAACAGTGTGAAATAGTCGAGGAGAGGGAGGCGGCTGTGTCCGAGGAGTGGTGATGGTAGTAGGCATCGAAATCTTTCCGAGACGTGTTGAAGATGATGATTGATGATGATGGAGTAGTCTTGAACCAGCCGCTCGACGCCGGTTTTTTTAGGGGATGAGGACACCGCCAACGATCCAATCGGCTTGGTGAAGCATCGAGTCTAATGATGGAGAGGAGGTCAATTACGATCACATAAACGACTGATGCCGAGTGCCTCTATTATCCCCTTGGCTTCCTGCCATCATCACCATCATGTCCTGCTGTTAAGCGAAGCGCTGTCCGCTACAGTGGCCCGTGGCTGCCTGAGCCGGTGGGGCAGTACGCGTAGCTGACCGGGTCCAGGACTTCCAGTATTGGATGTCCAAGCACAAGACAATGTTCCCAGTCTCAAGGACCTGAAGGTCGTCGTGCACCACACCCATGGCTTAACCATCTGGTCTAGACTTGAATCTCTCCGTCTGGAATTGTGATGCGCGTGGATTCGCCGAGCGCCAATGACCAGGGCTGCTATGGATGTTGTTGTGGCGGTGGAGGTATATGGATACGCGCTTCTCACAAATGGAAGGGTGTAACTAACCGATTCTTAGATGATGAAGATATGGGGCATGAGGACAATGAAGATATGGAGGACGAGGACAGTGAAGATACTACGAGCCCAGTACCGGACACGACAAGAGCATCGGGATGGTCGACTACGGTCAGGCCTTTCCATTATGCCACCAACCTCCTTCTTACGTCGCCGCTCCACTACCTTGATACTGATTTTTATCCTATCCGACACTCCTCGTTGCGAAAGCATGTTATATCGGTGGCACATCTCATTTTTCATCTCGCGCCAACTCGACTGCCACTTTCACGACGTCAACATGCATATCCTACGTGTCGACGCCTCCTGAATAGGCCCTAGTAAAGTTGGACGGGCCAAAGCAGCGCCTAGTGTCTCGGGTGCGTTGTTGCAACCGCATCCAAGAGAGGCACGGTCAATGGCGGCCAATATGCTGGGGAGCCGGAGGGAGGATGCGTTGAGGCGCCTGTTTGCCTTGAGAAGCCGGTGAAAACCCTACTAGGCTACTCCTCTGCTGTCGCGGCTTTTCGGTCTTCGTTGTGCTCTGTAGAAAGCCTTAGGTGGAAGCGGTTTTCGGTTACATACCTCCATCTCAATGCAGTACGCTGTCCTACGAAGACCACCATCCGAGAGAGCATAATGGCACACGGACAGGTTGATTTGGACGCCGTCACCTCCAGAATTCTCGAGAGCTCGATGGCCTTCCCTGCCGACGCCGCGACTACGATCCTGTGGTTCCCTCTGAATGGCCTTCGCGTATGGTGCTCTGTCAGGGTCCTCATATCATGCTGGCGGAGCAGAGCGCGTGGATTGGGAGGACACGTTTGCATCTGAGAACAGCAGAGAAGATGTTACTTGACTCCTGAGGCGCACCAGGACGTGGATCCCCCTACCCTTCCTTCGTCGCCGCCATCCAAAATCACCGTATCTCCCCTCGCCATCTTCATCCTGTGCTCTGCCGTTGTATCACATTTCCCGTCCACTACGCAGAAACACGCTCTCCGTCATGAAATCGTGCATATTTTGCCAACATCAGCGACGACACCTACACTCCGATCTGCCTCTGGTTTTGCCTCGCACCTCCATGCCGGTCTCGTACTCATTATCGTCGCGGACCGCTGCAAAATGGATTCGGGGCCTCGATATGTCGATCCTTTTGTCAGCCTGCATACCAAGGGAGCTCGTTGTCAAGTTGGGGAATGTCCTGTATCCTCGCTGTGGGACGGTGAGTATTTTGGTTTTGAATTTAGCCTTACCATATTGAATTAAAAAATCTAGGACGTTGTCAGCCCCGAATCGTAAAGGACGAGCTACACACTGGGAGTAAATAGAGGACGTCCTGCTATGGATCTGCACACGGCCTTGGACCGAATTTTCGCGGATCCTGTCGATGCTATGAATCGAGACTCGAGAGTAGGGGCCGTCATCAAGACATGGTATGATTCTGATAATCTTTTTGTCCTCATCTACGTACTAATGAACCCTAGCCCAACCGTATAACGCTGCTATGTGACATCACCACTGGCGCTGTTGCGACATCCTCGACCAATGTCGGTCTGGTTGGGAATCTTCGTGGTCATGCAGGACTCAAACTGAGGACGGACAATCCTTGATTTCTAGGACATACGCAGCAGTCGTTCGGAGGGTCTCCCATCGTCGACCCACCTCATCTCTACGCTAGCTCAACACCTTTCAAGACTGAGGCTACGGCGCCGGTCTCGGATCGTGTCCGAATTCCAATCTTGCCCGAAGCTTAGAATAGTGCTATCGGGCTTGGGTATTCCTCTCGCCGATACTTGACGACGTTAGAACGGAACCGTGGTCGCGGTGGGGCCCATCCGCTGCTGCCATCGAGCTCGCTTCGAGAGAAGTCCGAGACGAAGATGGAGTGCGTCAAGCGAAAGTTGTAGGAGATGACTCGACGCTGGAAGGAGGTGCATGACAGTAAGAGGATCGCGTCATCGCTTGGAGGACCTGGGAATAGCGTGAGCTGCTCTGTACACCGTGATGAACCTCCCCACTTGAGGTTCGATGACAGTGCGGATTATCGAGAAGGGAAGCGTGCGAGGGACATTAACGATGAAGAATGCCCTGCTGGATTCCCTTTTGACCTACTGCTATGCGTACGAGCTTGTCGCTGTCCAGAGTCAAACATTACTTCTTTGTCTGCGGGTGAAATTCTCCTAAGGTTAGGGTTGGCGTTCTCTTGTTATTACCACCATCGACCTCCCACACCCATCCCCTCTTCACTGCCTTGATGTGTTTCTGATTTTCCATGCATGTCCAGAAATACGCTTGTCGTCGCGAATATGAACTCATATCAAAACACATCCCTGTCAGAACGGCGCGTCAATGCCTTTGGGACGCTTTGTTGGAGCACAAGGACGTGCGACAAACCTTTTCGACTTGGGGTAAAAGACTTCATGTGGAACTTAAATTCCATTTACGCCAGATTGACGCGGAAGTGACTGCTGAATTTCGTGGACAACCTCTATGCCCTCTATCACGGACGATCCCATGTCCTCTCCGACGCGCCGGAGCACGCGCGGAAGCTGCATTATTGACGGGGTCCGGCAACCTCTTCTCCAACATATCTCGTGCTCCCTACTACGACTGTCACTTTCGCCGACGTCGACGCCTTCTGAATAGGCTTTCGGAAATTGGAGCTTACATGATGGGCTGGGTCAGTGCTTTGGGTTTCTCCCTGCGCAAAGGGCGCGTTATGCTGTCGGTTTCAAAGTTCATCCAATGCTTATGCGCATACTGCTCTTAGATCTAAGATGTACGCTGACGGCGTGACACATGGACAGCGGATGACTTCTTATGCCCTGCTATAGTACCATCACCATCGCCACAATGGGCACAGGAATATACGTTCTTCGACCGTCAGAACAAGGATCCCACAAAAGCGCGCCGAGCCACGTTGAATTGTCCAAGGAACTGGGGGCGATTGATGCGGGTGGGATTAACGCGATTCGACGAGCGCCAATGACCGGGGCTGCTGTGGATGTTGTGGCGGTGGAGGTATGGATATGCGCTTCTCACAAATGGAAGGATATGACTCACCGATGATTGTTAGGTGATGAGGATGACGACGATACTAACTTAAACTACCACTAGGCTTTGTATTTATCTTGGTCCAGGAACCATTTCCGTGCTGGCGAATCTTTCCTGGACATTTTGTGCCCGATTACACTCAGATCTCAGCATTTACTGCAACTAAACGTCTCCGGCGGCGCAGTTAGCCCATCATCGTGCTTGCTGGTGGTGGCTCATAGCTCTCCACTGATACGTCTCCCTAGAAGGTTGATGGTGTTTACTACTAGAGACCTGCAGTCGCTTTTCTCTTTACAGAATAGGGAGATAGAATGTGTCACTGGTGACGTTCAACCTGAGGCTACTTGTGGCGCAATCTCTTGAATGGATTATCCTTCCCTTGGACAACGACCATTCTTCTAGTGGCCCCCACTTCGTACTTTCGAAAGGGCTTTCGTGTGCTTTCCTGATCAGGCCTAGGTTCCTCGCACCGGATCAGTGCCACTCCATCGTCTCAGTGTTTTGAGGTACTGTACGCTCGTGTTCCTGTTTCAGGGCCTCTACGAACGGTGGCGTAAACAACTGACAGCGAGTTCTGAACATCTCGTACTGGAGAGAGCTCAAACGCAGCTAACCCTAAAATTAGCGAGTTAACTTTGCTGCGATGCTTTCCGATATGATATGATTGCGATTGTGAGGCGATAAGAACACGAGTAAATGTCATGAAATGGAAACCTCTGCCTCGTGTCAAGCCACGATGAACGCTTCACGGTGGAAAAGTGCAGCATGTCAGTCCAATCTCCGCATTGTCGTCCGTCATGAATTCCTTTATCCGGTTGGGCCATTGTTTCCATGACCCTGATTGATGCCTTTTGCACGCACCCTCCGCCTTCCGCGTTATTTAAAGGGAGCCAACTGACTGGCTGGCCGCACTGCCGCCTCTCACCCTTCCTTTACGACTTTCACGACCCATCACGACTCCAGTGGCCCAACTGACGACTTTATACCAATGGCATATATACCAGAGATTCCGCGTTTCAGAGATATGCAGCTCAACATCGGAGAGAGGAAGCTGAAGAAGGTCAGCAGGGTTTGCTTTCGGTCTTGCAGGAGACTCATGTTGGTTTGCAGAATGCAAGATCGCTGCCCATCCTCCGTCTCGTTTCAAGCGGCGAACCTTGCCGCCAGTGTGGCTTTCCGAGCCTGTCCAACACGGCGTGCAGGCGGTGTCGGACGAGCAGTGCGAGCGAACGTAAACCACGCCGCAGAAGGACGTTCACTGCTTTGTCCCAAGAATACGTCAACATGCCTGCCACCAAGCCGCGCTTACCCCATGTTCTCCCTTCCACACCGCCTCCTGCGTCACCACGAAAGCTGCGGTCAACGTGGTCCTCAGCCGACTTTGGCAACGCGCTGCTGTCGAACGCGCCAATTCTCCTCGACATTCCGCGTCTTTTACTGCCCTGTGTAGAGGAGGCTGATTCCGCGGGGGTATATCAAGATTTGTTTCCACTATTTGACCGGAAACCAGAGAAGCCTAGACGGGTCAGTGATAGCGTTGCTGATAGTGTTGCCACAGTGACATCTTCGGTGAGTTACTGATTTCCTATAACTACTACTAGTGACATCTGTTGATACTTACCCTCTTTTCTTTCAGGTTGTTGTGGACTCTAGTCCTGACTATAACGTTCGTCGCTCTGGCAGTACACTGTTTAGCGAACGTCGTGGCTTGAAAGGCGTAGATCGCCGAGAGAGTAAAGCCAGACCAACGACCATGACCCATTCATGCCCCTCCGCATTTCACGACGCTCGTTCTGAGTATTCATACCATCACGAAGAGGAGACTCGGGAACAGAAGACGCTCCGCCGCAGAGGGGGTATAACGCAGCTGCGCATGTCGGCCCCTGCCTCATCCAGCCCCCTCAGCTCTCCCTCTCCCAGTCATGCATCTCGACGACCGATATCCCATCCTACACATTCATCCACGGCATCCATTGCATCGACGTCCTCTATACCCATCACGCAATTCCAATCCCATTATCGCTCACATTCGCAATCTAATATCCCCCGCCTTGGTGCCCGCCGCCCGTATTATTCGTCCGTCATTAGGAAGGATATCATGTCGCGTCCGTCCACCTCGCACGACTTTCGATCGGACGATGCTCGTCCAGTATCACCTTTCAACATATCCCCTTCCTGTTATGCATCAACAACCAGTGGCCGCTACTTTGACGACATCGAGTGGGAGAAGCCTCCCGAGTTGTCACCACCATATACCCTTCCCTCCGCCCGCTCCACTGCGTCGTACACGCCTGGCGAATTCGGTTACATCCCGCCGACGGCTGCATACAACTCTGGTTTCTCACTGAGTGGCGAGACCGAGCTGCGCATGGCCTTGGCGGACGACGACGCCGGCTCGTACAAGTACAAGGACATGAGGAAGCGCGGTGTGCGCATGCACGTCAGGCGGCTGGGCCAGGGCATCTGGGAGAAATTCTCGCATTTTAGGAAATGACTCTTTCATTGCTTTTCAACATGCTTTCGCCCCCATCATACCTGTACGATATAATTCACTTTCATGACCTCACGATGGACTCGCCGTAGGTATCGTAGCCATGTACATAGTCTTCTTTTTGTACGTACCTCATATGATAGTTATACCCAATCTTCTGTCCTCATGTTTTCCGACGCAGCGATAGAGTTTTAATGTTATTTATTAATTGTGTCCAAGGTGGTTAAAAAGAGTCCCAATAATTTACATGTAAATGAAGCAGAAGGATCGTAGGTTGGAGTCCTTAAGTTACTCGACGGTCAGAGGGAACTTGAACACGCCATTGGGGTCATACGTAGTCTTGAGCGACTCGAGGCGCGAGTAGTGGCCACGATAGTATAAAGATTGCCCTTCGAAAAATGAGCCTCCACAAGACGATGCATAAGACAATACTCACAGTTATCAAGGCGGTCATCAGGGTAGTTATAGTAAGCACCATAGTCCCAGCCATCGCGCATATTATCGGTGATACTGGCTACCATACCATCAAGGAAATCGAATCCCGCATCGGGGAATGGGGGAGCATAATCGAAACTAGACGCGTAGAACTGGATGGTCAGCAAGCTGTTGCGCGATCCAAAGGACGTCGCGTCATCATCGACGGCGTTGATCTTGCTGTTGCTTCCGCCGTAGACCTCGGGTTGGATGAACCAATTCTGCAAATCGCATAAGCGCCGAGGATGCAATAATGAACGCAGCTCACAGTGGTGCTAGTACCGCTCTCGTAGCCCTCGTTGGCCAGGTATGTCATGAACGCGGTGGCAGCTTCAAGGGTTATAATCTCTGACTCGGGGGTCATCAAGCTCTTCGCGTAGAACGTATCATTTACGTCCTTGGCATTGTGAGTGCTGATGGTACCATCACCTAAAACGGAGACTGTGCCAATGTACGTCCCATCGCCGCTAAGCGTCCTCGAGTCGTAGGGAGGCAATTGAGCAAGGAGTGGTGCTAGCGTGGCGTCGAGTGTTGCTTCGCTTTCCCCATAATAGCCGCCACTCAGACTGATTCCTACAAGCCCAGACTCCGATCCACGATACAAGACGAGCTCCATGCCAATCTCCGGCGGGATGTCGGTGAATAGGAAGTTTTCGAAAGATACAAAGGCGGCGCCCGCGGCGGTGGCGTTCAAGGACCAAGAGTATTGGAAGATGATCGCGTAGTCCGGGACTGGGGAGGTTTTCATAATCATCTTGGTCGTGATACCGAAAGACGGCGCGGCTCCCCGCATGGCCTGAGAAGAGCAGGTCAGATACGGGTCAGCTGACAGGCAGAGTGTTGATGGATGTAGAGAAATGAATGGAGGGCGGGAACGTGACGAGATGCTTACCCAGAAAAGATCCGCATTAACGTCGTTGGAGGCAGTCGCAACGGTGCCGTTGGCGAGCACGACCTCGAGTTCCTGGATCGTGTCGAGGGTCAGTCCCCACATTCGCGACGTGAACCCGAAACCGCCTCCCGCTAGATAAGATAAGAATCGCGTCAATAACGCGAAATATCTACGAGGTGGACAAGAGACACGGACCAGCATGGCCGCCAATACCGACGTAAGGACAGCTGCCGTGGGGCAGCGCGCGCCCGTTATCATTGAGCGCCAACGCGACATCGCCCAGACGCAGCCCGGTTTGCAGTGTCGCCAATTCAGTCGCGGAATCGTACGTGATGGACGTCATGTTGCTGAGGTCGATGACAAGGACGCCACTTTTACCACCCAGGCCATTCGCGATGTAGCTGTGCTATAAACAAAAGTCAAGATGAGAACACGTATCGGAGATCAGACGCGAGGGACGCTTACCCCGCCACTGCGAGCGACCACCTGATAGTTGTCGCTCGCGCCAAGAGCAACAGCCGCAGAGACCTGTTCGGTGGTCGAAGGGAATGCGACAGCAGCAGGCTTAAAGTCGTATCGCAGGTTAACTATTTGGAGCATCAGTTCATGCTCCCAACAACAAATTTAAAGCGAAAGCCAGAAAACGTACATGCCGCACTGGCTTCAGAATATCCCGGGTCATCAGAGAACACCGCAAAGATACCAGCACCGCCGAGACCGTTCTCCAGGTCGCTTTGCGCGAGGACAGCTGCCGCTGCGGCGAAGAGTGATATCAAGAGGCGGGCCATGACTTGGAGGAGTGGGAACCAAGCCAAGGCTGAGAGGGCTGCATTTTATAAGTAATTCGTAGCCAATCTCGTTTCAGGCCCGACCCGGTGCCTATATTTATCCGCGGTTGCAGGACCGCCTTCCAATTACTTCTTTTTACAGTGGAGCGCGTCGGTTCCCGACGTTTCATCGGGCGTTTGGAGGTGCATTATGCGGGTTTTAGGGCATGGTTGAGGCATGTGATGGCGGATAGCTAGGAGAACATGATCATCGACGCTTTGAGTGGTCTTCGATACGCGCTTTTCTCGCCGTCGGTGCTCGAGCATGATGGTGGTTAAGAGGAATGTACGTAACCAGTCCCATGAGGAAGCGCACAAATGGTCAGGCAAATGCCAACAACAGTCATTCACATGCATGGACCAGCCTTGAGCTCCCTGGA